>CAUYQV010024110.1:0-37446 GCA_963574575.1 Galagoides demidoff | reverse complement strand
GGCTGCAACCAAAAAATAGCCGGGCGTTGTGGCGGGTGCCTGTGGTCCCAGCTACTTGGGAGGCGGAGGCAGGAGACTCGCTTGAGCCCAGGAGTTGGAGGTTGCTGTGAGCAGTGAAGCCACAGCACTCTACTCAGGGGGACAGCTTGAGGCTCTGTCTCAAAAAAAAAAAAAAAAAGTACTTAAAGTTCAGGCTAAAAATTTCTGAAAAACACATTTTTTTATTTTTATTTTTTTAAATTTTATTAAGTCAAATACACATAGATCATGAATATATTCATGCTTTTGTGGGGTACAATGTGCTGTGTGTTTTGCAAAAAATGAGAAAAGTGTGCCATTTCTTCCTTGAGAACAGAGCCAAGGGATCCTAACAGTGCTTAGGGGGCAGAAAGAGTATTCTTTATCAGTTAAGCTTGGAAAATAATCTTTTTTTTTAATATATGGAAAGTTTTCTCTAAGCTTTGAACATATTAGCATATATTATAATTCTTTGAGAGGGAGACTCAGAAAGCAGCATCTACCTAATTTATTTTTCGAGAGGCCATTTTACAGAACAAGAAGGCGTGGAACAAGAATCTCTAATTCCATCAGAGAAATGAAAAGAAAGCCGTCCTTTTTTGCTTGATTTGAACAATGTCTTAATTGGGGGATGTAATAGGTGAATACTTGGGACTGCTTTTCTCACTGTGATCTTGACACAGTACTTTTGGATAAGATATACAAATGACCTAATCTCTGCATGGTGAATTAGGGTTTATGTGGTTGTGTCCCATCTCTCCCACACCCTGCAATCTGAACAACCATCTGGGAGGTAGGTATAACAGGAATCTTTTTTAGTAGAGAAAACAGTTCAGCGTTGGCCTACTTATCAGTGATAGAGGAGGCAGAGGCAGGAAATCGGATCTGGGTCATCTAGTTCCTGACCCAGTATGGTACCACTACCACGTCTATATTTTGACTTTTTTATTAATTTGTTTGTTTGGTGTCCCATTCTGTATGAGAGGCATCCCTTTTTATTTTTAGTTGTGATTGGGTCTTTTCCCAATGCTACTCCCACAAAATGAAATATACGAGGTTGGGAAGGGGCAAAATCATTGTCAGAAAGCTATGAAGGTTACTGCCTTTTAATTCTACCTTCACATGGAGTATTAGACCCTAGAATGGCTGATATAAAAAAGTGCTAAAAATTAAAAATAAAAAAGCCTGAAAGGATGACATAATAACATGAAAATGGAAGAATGAAAGGCCTAGCCTATTCATGGTACCACAAATAAATAAAGAAATACGTTACCATTTGGGGGTTAGTAATGGCCTCCAGGACGCATCTGATTGCATGTGTTCCGAGCCTGCTCAGAATGATGCCTGCCAGCCCTTTGTGTGGGAAACCATGGAAAATGCAGTCATCCCCATTCCAGTGTGGTTTGGGATGAAATCTCGGAGCATCAGAAGAGTCATATGCGTAGGTAAAAGAGGGGTAGAATTACCACTAATTACCCCGAATGAGAATCTTTCATTTCTTGTTTTAGGCCTTTACTCAAGTTGTCAAAATTTTATTTTCCTTCTGTCTTATACACATCTGTTCTTCAGTCTCTGGCCATAGGCTCTCACGATTCCATTTCTGACTTTTTTTTTACTGTCCCCTCTGACATAAAAATATGATATTCCTCTGCCATATGTCTAATTTTTACAGATTTCATATATGTACACATGAACAATAAGAAGAAAGATTTTTACGAGGCTTCCTTTCATCTGTATATTTCAGTATCTATTTTCATAGCCATGGTATTGTTAAAATGCCCCAGTGACTGTGTAACTTTGGATAAGTCTCACTGAGGATGGCAGACTGGAAAACAGACATACACCAAGATTCTTTTTGATACTATTATGCCAAGGAATTAATCAGTCCTGGAACTGTTTGCATTTTTGTGTGTGAGCTTCTTCTTTTTTTTTTCTTGGTTTTTAAAACATTTTATTATTGAAGTCATAACAATCACATGACTAGCACTTAGATGAAAGGATATTTTAAAAGACACAGTAAACAGTAGTGTGTGCATCTAATATGAATCCTGATTTGAACAAATTTTAATGAGAATTAATATGAGAGGAGGGAGGGAAAGGGGAGAGTAGAAGGGGGAATTGGTAAGCTCTCAACTAACGTGCACAGTGTAAGGGTACACAGCACAGTCCCTGGGGGAAAGGCTCAATTACAACTTGAACTTTACCTAATAAATGCAAATATAACCTAATCATTTATACCCGCATATTAATCAGAAATAAAAAAATAAACTATAAAAAATTATGATAGAGGGCAGTGCCTGTGGCTCAGTGAGTAGGCACCAGCCCCATATTTTGAGGGTGGCAGGTTCAAACCTAGCCCCAGCCGAACTGCAACAAAAACATAGCCAGGCATTGTGGCGGGCACCTGTAGTCCCAGCTACTTGGGAGGCTAAAGCAAGAGAATCGCCTAAGCCCAGGAGTTGGAGGGTGCTGTGAGCTGTGACGTCACAGCACTCTATCAAGGGTGATAAAGTAAGACTCTGTCTCTTAAAAAAAAAAAACCGACAATTTGAGGTTTTTATTTTTAAAGGAAATCTGCGTCATTAAAGCCTCTATAATCAGCCAACTAAAACATGCAATCCAAAAATCTGAATTATGGTACTTTGAAACATTTGCTAACTCATCAACAAGCCAAACAGTATGTGGGAAAGCAAATTTATTTCAGACTAGTAAGAGAATAAGATGACTGATGCCAGGAGAAAAAACTCCTTAAACATAGATGAAATTTGATTTCTTCATCTGCTAACTGGAATCCACAATATAACTTGGATCTCAAAGAGATTTCACTAATTATTAATTGCTTTATTTAACATTAGAAGGTCAATATGGCGGAAGCAATGCTGTATGTCCACTAACTCCTATTATATTTTGTTTCTCTTCCTGGGCACACAGGAAAACCATTATTTCCCAGCTTCCCACGTCGTTAGGCTGTGATCACGTGATTGACTTCTGAGTTGTGGGAAAAAGTGATGAAAGCCACATGTGGCCTGGTTCTGATTATTGTCCCACGTGATCCTCTGCCCTCTTCCCCCAGTGTCATGTTACTATTACATTTGAATACAGAGGTATAGCCATGACATGGGTGATATTGGCCACTAGATGGACATTAAATACTTTTATTTTATTAAAATATTAATGATTTCCTTCAAGGAACAACTCTCTCCTTTTCATGCATGTTTCCTGCTTTCCCTTTAAAAAGAAATTTTATGAAGGCAAAAAGTGGAAACCTAATAAACATACACACACACATATATATATAAAGAAAATGTAAATTAATAATTAAGACTGCTAGATCAATACCTATACTAAAATAAATATGGGGAAATGGCTTTAAAATATTAGATAAAACTTGCAAAATCCATGGGCCAATTCTCTCCAGTGGTACAAAGCAGCCAGTCTTTGTAGAACACGTGCGGCCCCTCTAAGTGGGTGCGTGTACGTGGGTATTACTTAGGCCTAAACATCTGCTAAGTAGAACCCTTGTACAGAGCATGACAGCTAGAGGTACTATTTTTTTTTCTTTTTCTTAAGTACACCCCAGACATCTTATCTTCTCCTGCAGCTTTTAACACAATCTCCACATTTCCATTCTGTCTGGCACGGCTGGTTTAAAGGAAGATACAGGGTTATGAGAAAATATCCAAGGAGAAATCTACCTCTCCCTCTAGTTGGCTCGTGTTACGAGATGTGAGCAAGTGAAATGCGTATGTCAGCTAATGACAACGTGGTTTCTGTCACATCATGTTTGTAACAACCTCTTCTTTTTGTAAACAGGCACAATAACAGTGACAATTTTTATCCATCTAAGTAAAAAGAAAAAAGCTACGCGAATAATTTCTATATAAGAAACCTAAAGGATAACAATGTCTTTGGTGTTTTTCAAAGAATCCTGCCTGCCGTTATCATTTTTTAACGTGAACCATGCAATGTGGGGTACTACTGACTTGGTATAGGAAGTGACCTTCAAACTTAACTCAATGAAAAAGCGCGTCGATCCTCATTTGGATTTTACGGTTCACTCGAGACAGTGCTTGCATATGAATTCATTGAATTCTGGCACAGCTTGACTTTGAAAATATTAATGTGTTAAGCTGACTGGGAGATTTTTTTATAAGTCCTCTTTGGTGGTGGTATGTACTTTAAAAGTTTAAAATATATATATATATTAAAACAAGTGGTTGTTCTTGAACACATCCAGGAACAGAGAACTCATTCCCTTCCTTGCAATCCCACCTACAGCTGGACAGCTGTACAAGTCAGAAGATGTGGTAGGGCAAATGACTCTAGCTGCAAGACCAAAGACCCCTCAACGCTCCCTGGCTTGGCACAGTAAGGGTTTATTTCATGTTCACATTGCATTCCAACAGGGAGTTGCTGTCCAGCTGGCTCTCCTCCCAGACCCAGGGTCCTTCTACTTACCATCTTCTAGGGTCTCAGGAGCCTCTCCAGGATGTTTTACATCTGGCCATCAGGTGAGAGAACTGGGAGCATGTGGAAGGGCTCACAGGGGGCTCACACCAAGCCCACCCACATTTTATTGGCCTGACACAGGGACACGGCCCCATTTAGATAACAAAGGGGCAGGGAAATACAGTATATCAGGATTCCCAGGATGCAGATGAGCTCATGCATATTGGAGAGTACTAGCAGGGTCTGCCATGGAAAACGATCCTTCCACTGGGCTAACGTGTTTCTTGTAGTAGTTTTTACCTATGGGACACAGCTTACCTTTGGGTCACATTGACTAGGTTTAATCCTGCTTTCACACAACAGACCCAAAGATATCTGAAGACAATCATTATGCCCCTTAGTTCACTTGCTTCTGGGTTATTCGTCCAATTAATCAACTTGTTCCCAGAGCATCTGTTTTCATATCCTCTTGTGATCTTTTGTTTGTCTTAGCTCCAACTGCTCTACGGTTTGGATGAAAACTAAATGAGAGATTCCAGTAGTGACTCAAGCTTGACATATTGTAAATTAATTACTACAAATTGCCATTATATTAGGTTCTATTAACTCATATTGAACTTACTCCTTCTAATTGGTTTTACCCATAGCTGCTAGCTATATTTCTTCCTTTTTGCACTTGGAAAGCTTGATATTTTCTTCATTTTCTTTTGTTGAATTTGAATACTGTAACTAGCTGAAATGGAATACTATTGCTCCTGTTTGTCCCATCTCTGGCCCTTTAAACACACATGACCATACCTAAAAGATGGAGCTTTAACAGCGAGCCATAAGGACCACCAGATGCTCGCACCAAAATCTTCAGAGTTATCTATAGTTTTTTCTGTCTTGCAAAACTGCTATCTAGTCCACCAGACAATCCTGTCAACTTAGCCTAGAACACTTCCTTAGAATCTGACCACCTTTCCTCATACCCTATTGCTCTGGTCCAAGCCACCATTGGCTTTTAATTGCATCACTTCTGGAGCCTCCTGTGGGGTGTTGGCTTGTATGCCGCATTCCCCTGCACTCCTTCCCAGACACTTTAAGAGCTGTAATTTGTTTGATCTCTACTCAAAACTCTTCAGCGGCTCTCATCTCACACCAAGTAAAAGCTAATGTCCACACAATGCCTGCACAGCTCGAAAAAGCCATTGCTGATGTGACCTGGCCTTCTCCCAGCGACCCTGACTCCCACTGCCCCAGCTACTCTGAGGCCTTGCCGGTCCTTTACAGACACTACACACATGTCCGGCTGTGCTTTCTGCCTGTAGCTCTCACTTCCAGGATAACAGCAAGATTTGCACCCTTAGTTTCTTCAGGTGTCTGCTCAATTGTTATCTCTTCTAATGCGCCTTCCTAGACACTTACTAAATGACAACCTCCTTGTTCCTCTCCCTCTGGAGGGCCTTAGCTCCCATACTCTGCTTTATTTGTATTTATAGCTCCTCTCACTAAGTGTCATATTAGACCCTAATTGGTTTGCTGTCCGTCTCTCTCCATTAGAATATAAATAAGCTGGTTTAATTGACTTCTGTGGCCTCTGCATCCAGAAGAGCACTAGGTGTGTTGCTGGTACTCAATAAAGATTAGCTGAAAAAGGCGGCTTCATACCTTCCCTACAGCTTCCTGAGCAGTTTATACAGACAAGTTACCTCAGTCCCTGAATTTGTACTTCCAAGTATTAACGGTTTTCCCAGCTTTATGTATTACCCTTCAAAATGTAGATTAATGATAAAATGTAAGCTTTGTTAAGGCATAAACTAGTTTAGACTTAGGTTACCTTAGGCAAGTCCAATTTAGCAATTCCCACGTCTCGTGGTAACCAAAGTTCTCTCCAAGACAATATTGTCCATACTAGATTCTATTCATACAAAAATCATCCACAGCACATTTCTCAGAAAATATCTGTTCTTGTGAGGTCTAGGCCGCCTTCAACTTTACTGTACATCATTGATTAAAAAGATAGAAAGAAAAACCTGCATTTCTTTCTAAAAAAAGGAAAGCATTGATTTTCCAATAAAAATAAAAGAGTTGAAATGTGAAAAAGAAAGCCCAATCTCCTCAAATTAAAAAACATAACAAAGTTTAATTGTTTTGGTAATGGAGTTTAAAAAAACACTGATAAGTTTTATGGTCTTTTGCTGAAATCTAGTGTTACTTTTGGAAAACAAAATACTTCCCAGCAATACCTTTTAAGGCTTTGCTTCACAGGAATGCAAAATAATATTGCCAAAAAAATTTACATTGTATAATTTGTTCCTGCCAAACATTCTACTTGAATAACAGGAAATTCTACCAATATTTTAATAGAACTGTTCTTTTGCTTTAGTGATCTAAACTCTGCTGTGAAGCATTAGAATGGTTAATGTATCATTTCTATGTTCATTCAGACAAGTATTTATGGAGAGCATGTTTTATACACAGTCTGAGAAGAGAACAGGATTATTTCCAGCAGCGAGAGTTCTGGGAAAGATGGAATTTCAGCTGGCTCAACTGAATCTTTAACTAGGGCATCTAGATATAGACATGAATACAGTTATATATAGGTATAGGTATAACAGCAAACAAAGTAAATTTGGTCTTATCCTATATAATAAATGCATTCGTGTACTTCCTCTACCTTGAAAATACAATTTAAATTTTAAAGAAAACACTTTTGTCCTGGGAAGAACTTTCCCTCCCAATAGCAGTAGCTACTTTTTCTTTTCTTGGTAGTTGAGTTATTCATTCAAGAACAGTTTTGAGGGCTCCCACACGTTAGCCAGGGTGGGCAAGGTGCTGGAAATACAAAAGTGCATATACCCCTCAAAAACCCACAGTGCACTGGGGGTGGGGGACAGTCAAAGGGTGGCAATAGGGGCATGTGCTACAGAAGACTCAGCCTGATGGATTCATTCATCCCAGAAATATTGATTGAGTGACACATCCATGAAACCAACTGACAAAATCTCTGCCTTTGATGTGCTTCCCTTCATTTTTTTTTTTAAAGCAATTTATAATCACTGTAACTTAAGTAAATATTTCATGGCTTACAAATCTGTTTTTGAAAATTACAAATTTAATGGACTTTTATTTTTTCCCTAGAAGGATAGAAAAATAACAGTCAAGAACCACAATAAACAAAGGACTTACATAGTATCTTACAGGATAAGCCCTATGGGGAAATAGAACATGGTATTGGGATCATTGGTGACAGAGTATAATTTATAATTTAGAGGAAAAGTCAGAGGACACCTCTTAGGAAGGTAGAACGTACCAGTCTTTCAACTCACATGATAGACAACTGTGGGGTGACACCAGGATCAAGTGGGAGAACCTTGGTGTTAGAGTCTAACTGACTTGTACTGAAATCTTGTTCCATGCTATTTAACAGTCTGAGCTGGAGTTTCTTCCTCAACAAAATGAGAACAACAACACTTTCATCACAAATTGTTGGGGAGATTCAAATATTTGCAAAACCATTTTTTTACATGTGCCTGATGTATAGTAGACACTAATTCATTTAGATCCTGGGCCCGTCTTAAGCCAAGGGTCCCAACCTAGGGTACTTGGTATGATTACCTCTTTGTGTTCTCTGTCCAGAAGGTCTGCATGTGCCTCTGGCTCACCTTTGGTTTTCCCACAGTATACAACAAAACCTGGCACCTAGTAAGCACTTATAGTTATCTTTTTATTTTATTTTATTTTTTCTTTTCTTTTTTTAATTTTTTTTTTTTTTTTTTTTGCTGATTGTGCAGAACAAACAATTATCTTTAAAAGAAAAAATAAAGAGAAAAACTCCTAGGCATTGAAATAGGGCAGATTGAACACCCATCTACCTCGATCTTCAAACCTCCAATAAAAAATGACAGATAGAATGAAAGGACATATACCTAAGAGTACAAAAGCAAAAAGGCAGAAAAGATGACAAGAGTAGATAAAAAGGAGCCCAGGCACGGTGGCTCACGGCTGTAATCCTAGCACTCTGGGAGGCTGAGGTAGGTGGATCCCCCGAGCTAAGGAGTTCAAGACCAGCCTGAGCAAGAATGAGACAGCATCTGTACAAAAAATAGAAAAACTAGTATTGTGGTGGGCACCGATAGTCCCAGCTACTTAGGAGGCTGAGGCAAGAGGATCACCTGAGCCCAAGAGTTTGAGGTTGCTGTGAGCTGTGACACCATGGCACTCAACCCAGATTGAGACAGTAAGACTCTGTCCAAAAAAAAATAAAAGTAGATAAAAAGGGCCCACAAAATTTTGGAAACTGGAAAGTAAAAATTTACCCTGTTGGCAAGCTAAAATCGAAAGTCTACTTAAAAAAAAAAAAAAATAGAAAGAAAAAAAAGTAAGTCTACCAAAGAGGGAGTTAGATCTTCAAATGTGTCCTGTCAAGAGATTGCCATTTCTCCACTGTAACAGAATATTCAGTTTACTTCCTGGAGGAGTTGAACTGGAAGAACTTTGGATGCAAAGCCATCAGACAGAGCTGAGAGCAATTATGTAGCATTTAACGTAGTAGAAGTAGGTTCACAGTAAAAAGAATGTGATTTCAGCAGCCTTCTCTTTGGCTCTCAAATGCTAAATGCCAGGCTATGCCTTCAGTCTAAAAGAAAATGCCTACTTAATAATAAAAAAAAGACAGCTGAGAGCCCACAGCAAATGAGGCCAATTCCTGCCTGATGTTTCATGGTGCTGCCCACAACTCATCCAGTCTTGCCCAGCACACAGAATTTCCCACCAGATTCGAGTGTCTTACTCCTAAACACATCTCTGGTATTCCTGCCAAATTGCATAACCTGAATCTAATAATGAGACTTCAGATAAACCCAAACTGACCTGTACTCTTATATCAAGGTCAAAAAACACAAAGAAAGGTAAGGAATAGTTTGAAATTTAAAAAAAAAATTGAAAAGGGCTGGGCATCTTTAATCCTAGCACTCTGGGAGGCGGAGGTGGGTGGATTGCTTGAGCTCAGGAGTTTGAGACCAGCCTGAACAAGAGGGGGGACCCTGACTCACTAAAAATAGAAAAACTAACCAGGTGTTATGGCATGGTAGGCACCTGTAGACCCAGCTATTCAGGAGGCTAAGGCAAAAAGTTTGCTTGAGCCTAGGAGTTTGAGGTTGCTGTGAGCTGTGTCACTACTGCACTCTAGCCTGGAGCAACAGAGCAAGACTATCTCAAAAAAAAATACTGAAAAGACTAGACAACTAAATGCAATGAGCGATTCCAAATTTGCTTCTGGGATGGGGAAAACAGCTATATTATAAAGAACATAATTGGGACAACTGATGATATTTCAATGCACTCTAGATTAGATAATAGTATTTCATCAGTGGTAAATTTATAAATTTTGATAATTGGACTATGGTTGTACAAGTGATGTTCTTGTTTTCAGGAAATTCGAAAGCATTTATTCTCAAAGAGTTCAGAAAAATGATGTTTTGACAGAAAATGATAAAACATATGGGAGCAAAATGTAAATAATTGATAATCTGGGTAAAGGATGCACGGGGTTATTTGTCCTATTCCTGCACATTTTCTCTTTGATTTAAAATTATGTCAAAATAAAAAGTTCCCCAAGTATGAGCATGGTTTCAGAAAGGAACTGTGCAAAGTTATAGACCAAAAATGCGGAAAAAAGAAAATAAGAGGGAATTTAGAGTACAGAAAAAGAACTTTACAAGTACTAGAATTAATATTTTCAGAGTATAAAGTAAGAGAAAATTTTCCATGAAACTTGATCAGTGTAATAGATGAAGGGTGCATTTCGAAAATCAGAAAAGTCTCCCAGAAATTAAAATGTGAAAGCAGAATTTTTTTAAAAAAAGAAATAACAGTTGATAGTTGAAATTGCGGTGAATACTATATATATATATTTTTTAAAGAGATGGGGTCTTGCTCTGTCACCCAGGTTGGAGTGCAGTGCTACAACCATAGCTCACTACAACCTTGAACTCCTGGCCTCAAACTCATCTCTCACCTCAGCCTCCCAAGTAGCTGGGACTACAGGGGTGCCATCATGCCCAGCAAACTATTCTATAGAATTTTATACCCAGACAACTTTTCCTTCGAGTTGGAGGGTGGAAGAACAGACAAGCAAGAGCTCAAAAAAATTACCTTCCATGTAACATTTTCCAGTATGTATTCCAGAAAAAAAAGGAGCGTTAAAGAGAACACCAAAAAAAGAAAAAATCGAAGTAGCAAACACAAAAATTAAGTCAGAGAAAGGCAAAGAAAACAGTGGAGCCACAGTTCTCCTTTCCTCCCCTATCATCTGCATTGAATAAGAATCATCCGTCTTCATATTCAGTATTCATGCCCGGCCAACAAACATTAGTCTCAGGATCTTCTTTTTCTTTCTTCCTCTTCTTTTTCTGTCACCCAGGCTAGAGTGCCTTGTGTCAGCCTAGGTCACAGCAACCTCAAAATCCTGGGTTCAAGATATCCTCCTGCCTCAGCCTTCCGAGTAGCTGGGACTACAAGTGCCCACCACAATGTCCAGCCAATTTTTCAAGGGATCCTCCCACCTTGGGCTCCCAGAATGCTGTATTACAGGCATGAACCACTGTGCCCATCCTAGTTTTGACTTATGATGTAGGGAGGATATGAGCACAAGAGTTAAAAGTGACCCAGAGCTCCTGCCTTGTCAAGATTGCTGGCCCAAGAGACTGAAGTTGGTAGAGAGAGGGAATAGGAAAAGTGAGACACACAGAGATCATTCTATTATATCACTGTCATATCCACAATTTGCCTGTCTTCAGTGGTCTTTCAATTAAGTAGATGGCACAAATTGGCTAGAAATTAGATCAAAAAGTAAAATCTGTCCACTCCTGAAATCTGAGTGTGGCCATATGACTCTCACTGGCCAATGGGACACTAGCAAACATGAAGCAAGTAGAGACTTAAAAAGTGTTTATGTTTTGTGGCTTGCCCTCTCTTGTTGCTGGGAACCTTTTCATTAATGTATGAAGTGGTCCAGTCTGGCTATTTGGAGGATGAGAGACCAGGTGGAGCAGAGATTGTGTAGACCAGGTAGACGTATCTCCGCTGATGTTCCCTAGACCAATCAGCTCCCAAGTGACCTGCCTGCTGACTACAGGCATTTGAGTGACCCTGGGTAAAACAGGCAGATGAATCACTCAGCACGGTCCAGCTATTTGCTGACCTACAGAATCATGAACTAAAGATTGCCATTTTAAGCCACTAAATTTTAGATGACTTGTTGTGCAGCATTGGATAACTGGTAACACTCCTCACATACATACACTCAACACAAACTCCATTTTTTCCTAAAATAGAACTTTTTTGATCATTTAAAATCCAAAGTTCTAACTAAGGTTATAGGGGCTTCTTATGCCTGTGTCATTGACTTGGTGCCCTGTTCATTAATGTAGTATTCTCAGAGACTTGAACTATGCCCCTGAATCCTAAGCTTCCTCTTCCAACCCCAATGTTGACATTGTCCACTTCTGCTTTGTCCTCACAAACTGCCAAAGAACCTGCTCCTCCCTCCCTTCCATGCCAACACCTGCCAGGTTGGACCCTTTCCTATGGCTTTTGCCAAGAGTCTGTACCTGCCACTTCCTGTTTGCTCTCCTAAATGCCAACAGCCTGATGACGTGACTCTCCATCTGCCACTAATTGCTGGACCTACTGCCACCCTTCTTCACTTGTCTGTGCAGACTTCCTCCTGCAGATAGAAGAGCTACCTGCCTGGATCTAAACCTTGTCTGGGCTGCTCCGTTCCCTTAGGTTCAGATTCCCATTCTCTAACCCAGTGGTTCTCAACCTTCCTAATGCAGTGACCCTTTAATACAGTTCCTCATGTTGTGACTCTCAACCATAAAATTATTTTCATTGCTACTTCATAACTGTAATTTTACTACTGTTATGAATTGTAATGTAAATATCTGAAATGTAGGATGTATTTTCATTGTTACAAACTCCCCTGTAAGGGGTCTCAACTCACAGGTTGAGGACTGCTGCTCTAACCCTTCTGGTTTATCCTCTGTCTGAGAGAAAGCTGGGCCTGGGAAGGTAAGCAGATCTCTTTGAGCTCTCATATCAAGATGACAAATTGTATATGATAAAAGTAGATGGTGATTTTTTAAAAAAAAGACAAGTTATGGGGAAATTACATCTCTTTCTGGTGGAAGAATATTGACAAGACCATTGCAGAGACTTGCGGAGTATGTATGTTGCCCTTGAGGCTATAGATAATGAAGTTGGTTCTCAGTGGTATCAACCAGATAGGCTAATGCTCTGTTCATATTACCCTAGACTTTTCTATTTCTATGCCTAGTAGCCTGACATCCAATTACTAGTCTCTACGTCTTTTTACCAGAGAGCTTTCTCTGGTGCTGGGGCCAGTTTGCACATGGTAGGCCAGAAGTACCGGAGGTTAAAGTCTCCCATGCCTCCCCCTGTGCTGTCCTTATCCAGTGACTGACCAAAGGTGGTGTATAAATACTCCAGCTCCCTTGTCCCTCAGATAGGATATCTCTAAGGAGTATGTTTTCCACTGGCTCTCAGAGCTTCTCAGTAGGCTTAAGCTCCACTTGCCCAAAGTGGTAACATACTTGATAACACATTCTTCATTAGTTTCCTTCCCTCCCCTGTCTCCTTTCCCCAGGTAAATTACATGCCCTTGAAATTTTGTCTCACAGTCTGCATCTAGGAGAACCCAAACAAAGATAATAACCTGCCCAATAACCAAATGCCTTATGGGACAGGAACTGGGTATATGAAGATGGTGACAACAGTTTAGGAGGGGAGACAGCCTAAAGATAATGGTGATAATTAGAACCAGCTACTTGGAGGTGAATAGGATAAATACTGTTGATGGGGCCTATTTGTCCTTGATCTGAGAATCTTGGGTGAGTTTCCTTGACAGTAGAATAACTGAACCAAGGATAAATGCATTTTTGGTTATAACCTGATTCATTTATAATGTGGGCATCAGACACTTGGCCCAATATCTAAAGGGCAATGAACTTGTGGAATTAAATTTTTTGTAATGTGGGCTATTTAAGTATTATTTTGCAGATTCTTATGGAAGGATATACTCCGTATGCTTCTTTGTCAAAGAGGAAAGTATAACTTAAAAAGATAACCAGGGGAGTTCTAATAACTATGTCCAAATATTTATTAAACATTGACTTTTTGGTTGTAGGCGAAAGCATGGAATTTAAATTAGTTAGTTCTATTGCCAAATGCCTTCAGACTCTGTTGACTTTTTTTGGAATTACTACAGAAGCAGAGATTAGATCCAAAACTTGTACAGAGATTCTGTGTGGTCCAGAAAATTACGAGTCTTTACTTGTACATACAAATTAAATATTATATATGTTTATTCTCCATCTTTTGGGACAATGAACATTTGAGGCATCTGATTGATTAGGGAAAGACCTATTCTGTGACCTATTCTACTAAAAAAGAGTGGAAAAATTCTTGGTTGCTCTTACTGGTGAATTTTCTTTAAAAAATAGCAATTGGGGCATCTGGGAGGCAAGGCTAACCATTTGAATAAGGCTTCCTTTGCTTGCAGCCAGTATTGCAGTCATTGCTTTGTCAAAGGTTCTGAGATTCCTCAAGCATGAAAGGAAGGATAAGGAATCAAATCCTCTCTCTACTTAACAGGGAACGTCTTAGAACTGCTTCAGAATTAGCTTTGGCTCAGCTTAATGAAATTTCCCCATTGTTGATCAGCGGCCCACGAAATCTGCAGCATTCAAATGGCAGCCTTTTGACTGTAAAAAGCCTTGAAAATTACGGAACACACAAAAATAAAAATTTTTCTTTCTCTTCCCAGGCTCACAAAAAGAGCTGAATCTGCTCAGCCTTTTGAGAAGGCTAAATATTAGAGGCACCCCCACTCAGGAGGACATGCGCAGTCCCACAATGCACAATGTAATGCATGAAATGCCTACAAGACAGGGGCTGAAGTTTCTGCGATGAAACACACCAACCCTCTGTGCTTAGGAAGTCACTTTTGAGGATGACAGAATAACCAAGAGAGGTGAGCGGGAGCCACTTCTCACTGGTGGTGCTGAAGTTCTCCAGTGGGGGGTTATTTAGAAGGTTTTCTCTCTTGAGACTTCTCCTGGTTCTGGTTAAATCATTTTGCTTCACTGTACTGAGATGAGAGAATTATGACTGCTTCTCTGCCTCCCTTCCTTTCCACTCTGCACCCACACACTAACTTTGTGTTTTCAAAACTCCTTAAAATATCATTGTAATATCCAACATCACTTTCCTTATATCAACATGTGCATAAAATTTGACATTCGGCACTCACCTTTCATCACTCACTCTCTATTTACTCATCTTCCTTTGGCCTGAACAAGAGTAAGTCCAAACTTAGACTTTGGAGTACAAATCAATGTAGCAATGTAGCAAACAAAGGACTCCTGATTCAAATTATACCAGTGTCAAACGCTGATGTGTGTAAATAATTAATTGTGTTTTCACTAGTGAGTCCAGTTTGATCTTTCATTGCTTGGTGACCCCTGGGGTCTGTGGCTCCCCGAGAAGCAGGAACATTTAGGATTTTTTATTACCAGCTCATCACTAATTTATAGATTACTACAGAGTCAGGTGCATGGATTCAGGGTCTCATCTATCACTATGGGCAGCTCCAGTGTTAAGAGATGGCTACTTCCCAGAAATCAGGGAAGAACAAAGGTAAAGAAAGGGGACAACATCCCACATATGCCGCAGAAGGCGTATCTTTTAGGAGCACAAACATATCAAGGAAAAGACTCTCCTTCCTGCTGAGCCAAACTATAAAGTGCTCTAATTATCTCTTAAAGGTAAAAAGACACTGCATGTTGCATAGCACAATATAATTTAACTGCTCTCACTGATCATTAGAATTCTTTGTTGTTTTTTTCTCTGCTAGGCTTTCTTCAGGGAAAGTTTTACCAGAGCAATATTAGATTCAAACTTGTAGAAAGTATCATTGCTTAAAAGGGGAGGGGAAGGGGTACTTTCTTAACAGGAAAATTTTATCTTGCCAGAAAATGACCTTGAAAGAAGAGGAAAATATTGGCGCTTAATCACAGCTTTGGTAACACACATGCTATGTCTTTCGGACAACAGCATTGAGTGTGTAGTTAATTTCCTCATGATAGTCTAAAGTGAGTTGCAGTGTATGCATGTGTTGGGGTAGAAAGAAGCTAAAAGAGCCATTTATTACAGATCTTCAAGGAAACCAACAGTGACTTTGGGACGTGTGTTACGTTCCTCAGTTTTACACAATTTCCTGGACAGCATTAATAGTTTTCTGAGACTGTTTTTAAGAATTCCATTTCCCCTCAGCCAAGTATACATTCCCACCCTTGAACCCCCTTGGTCCTGTCTCTCCCAACTTCTGCCCAAAGCGCATTCTCACAGAGTGAAGGAAAGATGGGCTGGGCAAATAAAACCTAAACCCAGTGAATTTGAAACAAGCGCTAGTTGAATAAAGAAATCTCTGAACATATTCATAAGGAGTGTTTCTTAAGCGAACTTTTCTATGTTTCAGGGACACCACCGAGGCTGTGCCACATTCTGAAACTGTTGCTATGGCAAAGCGTCTTGTGTTATTGATGATAGAGCACATTGTTGTGTTTAAGTCATGTAAATGATCAGGACACAAAGGAAGCTGCCCACGGCAGCGCCTGCTCAATCACAACAGCGCTGGGGCCTTTCCCCCTTGACACATGCCATTTACGTCGCATGGGAAGGCATTTCTTTCAGAAAGCCTCACTCCCTGGGTGCTGCGAACTGGTCTTTGGAGACATTTATGAGATCGCCACATCTTTCAGAATCAATTCTCCAGGGGAAAAAGAATACACAATGACCAAGCCCTCTCTTTTGTTTTAAGGCCAGGATATTTCTATAGCCATTTTGCATTTTCTACCTATTAACACATTTTTTCCTGGCTGCTAGTCTTGCCTAATATTTCAACTTTCTATCAGTTTCTGTCACTTATAAGCAAATAAGAGTTTCTCTTTTGTTTCCCACTTATATCTCAAATATGTGTTTTTAATTAAGTATTTTACTACAGCATCAATTCACACTGATTAGACATAATTACAGAAACAAAATATGCAGAATACATTTTAATAATGCCTGCCACCTCTAAGGGAACAATGAGGATCTAATTTAATGATCTCAGTGTTGTTTGAAAGCAATGCAGAGTTTAAAAAAATAGTAATATATTTTGAAGTAGAGCTTATTAGTATTTTTGGATACATGCGAAAGCTAAAATGCACTATTATCCAGGTTTCAATGATTGTAATTAAAAAATATAACTTAAGACAACATTTATTTACATGAAGAACCAAATTACACCCTTTAAGAATAAAAGCCTTATCTGATAAAAATGCTTTGAATGGTGACACTTCAGACTTGAAATACTGTGATAATGGGTAGCCCAGTTTCTAAGGGAAATTTCATGACTTTCAAAATCTATTTTTGACAATACTGTGTCACAGCCAATGTTCTGGTTTTGACACTGTACTGTGGTTATGAAGTTGTCACTGGAGGAGTCTGCATGAGTGGTACACGGGAAGTCCCAGCACTAGTTTTGCAACCTCTTATGTGTCTCCAACTATTTCAAAATTAAAAAATATATATATATATATAATCTATTTTTGATGTTCAATAAAAATGTGTTTTTCCTACTTACAGAAAGATGTGTTATCTGAGTAGAGCTTAGAGAATTACTATTATACAACCTTGTGACATTATTCTCAGAATTTGTCTCAGTGTCTGGAGTCAAAGGAATTTTGGACAATGAGTTAATTTCTCAACAAAAATTCCATTTATCCCAAATTTTCAACTCATTCAGAAAAGAATTCTATAAACAGTTCTGAATAAGAGATCTATTTACTTTGGCTGTTTCAGATGCTCTTCCAAAAGTTAATAAAACAGTATTTCCAGTTCCCATCAATCTGGCAGCATAAATGGATCTTTCATTTCCCTTACCTCTTTTGTTCTCTTTTAAAAAATTCTCCATAGTTAAAACCATAGTTTTGCATTCCTTCCCATCATGAGTGAAGTCCAAAGATTAAAAAAGGGAAAATAGAACATATCACAAACCAAAGTTAAATCTAATGTCAATATCCGTTCACATTTCCTTTGAGGGTGATTGCATATGTCTTGTGTGTCAGGGAGGGTGGGTGTGTAATCATACAATGCCAGGATCAATAGGACCACAGGAATATCTTAATTCAACCTAATATTAACACATTAAATACACGAATGTTTGATATTTATAATATATACTGATTATGCAATAATTATTCACACTTCCATGGGATTCTTTAAGAGGCCATCATAGCACACATCTAATTTTATCCTAACACAGTTCTGTGAGCTTGCTAGAGGTCAATACCATTATTCTCACCAAAGAATAATGGGTAGGTAAATTCTAAAGAGGTCCAGGCTTTGGCTTAGTTTTGCACGGCACCCGGGTGGTAAGGTTGAAGATTACAACACAAATTCCACATCCTTGCTCATGGTCCTCATTCTAGCCCACACCACACCGTGTAAAGCTACATCTGTGCTTACATTGCCTTTTTGTTGGTTGTTTTTTGGTTCGGAGAGGGAGTCTTGCTCTGCCACCCAGCTGCTCAATCATAGTTCAATGCAGCCTCAAACTCCCGGGTTTGAATGATAATCCTGCCTCAGCCTCCCAAGTAGCTGGGACTATAGGCACACGATACCATGCCTAGCTACTTTTCAATTTTTTGTAAAGACAGGGTCTGACTATGCTGCCCAGGCTGGTCTTGAACTCCTAAATTCAAGTGATTTTCTTGCTTTAGCCTCCCAAAGTGCTGGGATTACAGGCATGAGCCACCACACCCAGCCTACATTGTCTCATATAATATTTCCCATAGTGCCACTTAGAGGTAAGGTGTAATTAAAATAGTAGAAGGAGTGAACTATCTCTTTTTAAACCATAAAAATTAAAAGCATTTTGTGAATGATCTAGGAACACGTGGCTGTTTCATAACTCTCATTTTTTCTTTTCTATTCTTTTTAAAAATTTATTGGAGACACAATTCACCTACCATATAATTTACCATTTAATGTGTACAATGTTTTTGAGTATGATCACAGTGCTGCACAACCATTACTACAATTTAATTTTAGAACACTTCCCTACAAAAGAAAACCTCGTACCTATTAGCAGTCACTCCCTTTTTTCCCTCTTATCCTTCTCCTGGCAACCACAATCAACTTCCTATCTCTATGTATTTGCCTATTCTGGACATTTCAGAAGTATAATCGTGCAATATAGAACCAACCCTTCGTAACTGGCTACTTTCAATTTGAATAATGTAGCAGGTACTGGTAGCTAAATAATACTTTTATAGGTGAATAATATTTCATTATCGGGGTATACTATATTTTATTCATCTGTTCATTAGTTGATGGACTTTTTTTGGATTGTTTCCACTTTTGGCTATTATGAATAATGCTACTGTGACTATTTATATACCACTTTTTACGTAGACATATGTTTTCATGTCTTTTGGGTATATACCTAGAAGTGGACTTGCTGGATCATTTGGTAACTCTATGTTTCACTTTTGAGAAAAAGCCAGACTGTTTCCAAAGTGGATGCACCATTTTATATTCCTGCCAATAATCCCTTTTCTTAACCTGAGCTGACAAAGCCACTGTGATATTCCTGGCAGTTATTAAACTTCTAAGTTCCTTTTCTTACATACTTCTGGGTCTAGCCAGGAGATGATGGTATTTGCCTCATCATGATTTCAGAAAAGCCATTAGGAATTGAAATGAGAAACAAGGAAATTAAGGATGTCATGTAAGTTCTACATTGAGAGTATGAACTACATGTTGGTGAGCGAATTTAAAACTTCAGATTGCATCAAGTACACCAAAAAATAAAAATCAACTGGACATACAAAAATAAAACACAAGCCAAATCAGCCAACCAGTCAAACAAAGATTCCTAACAACATCCTTGGCATTGATCTTCCATCAGTAGTAGCCCCTGAAAAAGTATTGCAACAGTATGAGATATTTGAACTGTTTTTTATAGTTCTCAGTAGCAAGAGCTATTTTTGGCTATAAAGACCTCTATGCCAAAGCCCTCACACCTGCTTCTTGCCCACAGATGTATGACTATTTAGAAAGATCTCCAAAGGCATATGAAAACATCTTTTATAATCTCAAGGATTCTTAAGCTTCTAGACAGAGATCAATAAAGACCCTGGTTTTTGAGGCAAGCTGGGACACCTTTTGGAATTTAAAACACATTCCTGATCCCTCGAAATTAAGTAAGAGACTGGAGATGAATTCACCTGGTTCTTTTCTACAGGAACTCAGCAACACTCTTTGTGTGCAGTCAGAAAGGTCTGAGCTAGAAGAGGGAAGCAACATTTCCTGGCCCAGCTCTGCTAGGTGGCTGCGGCTCAAGTGGCCATCTTTGCTTCTTCTCTCTGATGTTTATAATATCCATCAGTCAGTACTTTTGCTTTGCTCTTATCTGTGACCCCCATGACCTGATTTCAGCTAAGCCAGTACAAAGCCAGAGAGGAAAATTGTGTGAGATGTTTCCCTTATTCCATGATCTCTCCTTTAGCCAGACAAATTTTCTGACTGAGGAATAATCTCAAGCAGGGATAGCTAGAACGTGTGGAGTGAAAATGGAAGAGATGAAAAGAGGATGAATGAAAAGAAAAAGAAAGAAAGAGAAAAGAGTGAAATAGGGAAAAGATATATTACCAGACAAAGGTCAAGAGTGGGGAAGAGGAGCGGAGAACAGGAAAACAAAGAGATGAATCCTGGGGCTAAAGGTGTTAGCAAGTGATATTCTTCTGGGATCTTCCCAGTCAAGATTGAGGTCTCCATCCCCTCAGATTGTGTAATAATTCATTGGTAATGCTCAAATTGAGTTTGCAAGTGATTCAAACCTTAGCAGGAGACACCAGTAGTCTATAGCTTTGTAAATTGAAATTGAAACTCAAAATTCCCTTGATAAACTGCATTAAAAAACTATAAAGCAAATAGAAGAAATCCCCTCTAGATTATGAAATAGCACAAATAGAAACATTAAACTACATTTTTTAAAAAATGGAAGAGGAATAAGCAAAGCTAGCTCACTAACTAATAGCAAGTGCTGATTCTAGAAGTTAATTGGTATATGGCTGGAGATACACTAAGTATTGGCTATTTATCCCAAGGAAATCTGGACTTTCAAACCAGTTCAAAAGTACTCAGCCTAGTTCTGAGCACCACAATTAAAGAGGGGTGTGGGGAATTTGGAAAGAGTTCAGAGGAAAACTACAAAGAAGATCAAAGAGTTGGGGAAAAAAAGGGACCTCAGAGGAAAGTCAAAGAACTGGAAAAATCCCACCTGAAGAAGAAAAGGTTAAAGAGATAGTTTAATTAAGGTCCTCAGCTACATGAAGAACTTTTCACAGGTGACCACCTATCCTCCTTTTCCACTATGGATGGAAAGAAAGAGAAGGGGCTTCAATATGCAATATGGGGGATTAGAGTTAGGCATGAGAAATTTCCTGACATGAAAATTGGTAAATAATGACATGAGCTATGAGTCATGGATGGAAATAAGGAATATTCTTCTGTGGTGGGCTTAGAAAATAGGTAAGATTCTCAGAGGTTTGGGAAGGCTTACAGACCTTGCTACCTAGAGCTGGGGGTGGGGCCGTGGAGGGAGTATCTTCTAACAGTCCAGAAGAACACATTCTAGTACTTTGATTTTGCTTCAGACTCACATATGCATCACTTGCCTGGTCAAATTTCTCACATTTCCAAGGGCTTATGCAAGATGCCTTCCCTGGCATGCCATTTTGAGATGTAACCCTTTCATCTGTGCAAAAGAGCACTAGAAAATATTTTTAGTAGAGTGAGAATTTGTTGGAAAGAAATCAGTTAAACAAGACCCACAGGAGTGGGGGTGGGGTAAGGCACCTCAGAGTGCATGCTGGGATTAGGGCTAATTAAGATGTTGACTGAATCTATGCTAATCATGTCCCACCAGACTCTGCTGGATTAGTATGTAAATTGGTAAACTCTGTTCTGAAATTGCCCTTCCAGCTGAGGTCTAATTACTGACTAGACATAACAAATAATAATGGGATTTGTATTTTAGGATGTTTAATTATGGAAATACATGTCTGGAAAAAATATCAGTTGTATTGCACAAAAAGAGAATTCAAATGTTTTACTAAAGGTTTATGAAATTTTACACCTTTAATAAGAGCACCAAGAACAGGGGTGGGTGGGGGGAGTCCTTTCAGAGAACTAGCATTTGTGAAGAGAAACCAGAATCATAATGGTTAATTCACTGCTTGACTAATTTCTCCAAAGCTTCTCAAAGACCAATTGTTTCATTGCTGATACATGGCATCTTGTGAGCTTTTAGTTCTATCACCCAAAGAACTGGAACTCATCCATGAAGAATAACCAAGATGCCACAATTTAACTCAACTACTCCATAGCATGCATTCAAATGAAATTAAAAGCAACAGGGCAACAATATTTGCAGGAAATTAAGCCCCTAATATAAATTTTCTTCACTGAAATTTTTCCATAATAATGAAATCATTAAATTATAAATCAGAAATGGTTAGTCCAGTTCCTAAGTCAGGGTGTCCATTGCACAGTTTTAGAGAAAAAAAGCTTGAGCTCTAGAATGCACAGAATGGCACCTTGGGGCAGAAATTTCTCTGTAACCATTTATTACATCATTTTGTGACCCACCCTTTCTAAAAAGTAATGTACAAAGAGTTATAAATGGAGTTTTGGACAGAATTGTAATAGCTGCCTGTACTTGCCTGCCATATTGCTATTACCCACACAATTTTAAAGGCTTATGAGTGATCGTTAAATCTTTATTAGGTTTTACATTATAAAATAAATTATTCATATTGCTCTAATACATACTGATATCTTTACAGTCCTTCTGCCCACATTTAGCTAAACAAATCCCATTTGCATATCACTTTTAAGACAATTGTGTTACAAAAATATAAGGCTTAAATGACTACTATGTACCAGTTATGTTCCAATTTCCCACACTTCTCTTGAGTCTATAGAGTGCCTTACGAATGAGGGAAAGTTCACATAATTAAAAAGGATGGATGATTTCCTTTCATTTAGAAGTTTTAGAATGTTTGCTCTTGCAGTTATATGGCAAGGGAATAGATATTATTGAATAAAATTCAGTGACCTAGCTTGTATTTGCAGTATCTTCAAGCCTCTATACTTTAGAAGTTACACACGTATATAGAAGTTAAATCTGTTGATCACATTAACAAGTTTTTGAATTAGCAAAGATAAAGTGTTAATTTAACCTTCTGTACAGACCTAAAGGGAAGAGTAATACAGTGTGATTGTTAAATAAAGATCTCCAAACTTTGTATTGGAAATTCAATTGAATAAAATAAGCTTTCATTAAGGGTTCATGCTATTTGTCTTTGCAGATCTTATTTGCATATGGATAACTGTATTTATTTAGGTCTCAACAGTGTATTTTAGCTTCTTTTTCATTAGTCTCAAAAATCTAACACACGCTAGGATGTTTGATTCCCCAAAGGCAAATGAATAAATCTGAACACAATCTCGCTTTCAATGCAACACTCAGTTGTCATCTTCAAGCACTGCCGTTTAGCTTAGATTATGACATCATACTGTAGACACTATATCATGGAAAACATCATTTTAAATGGGAATTCTCCATGCCCGAAGGTACCTGTCAGTAATTATATATGATTTATTATTAAAACTAATTGCGACCTACTCTCAGCGTTGAACTCAGGGTCAGATACTCTGGGATAATTCTAGCTCTGTCCCCTTTTTGTCACGAGTTTTAGGAGAAATCAACATGGGGTTAGAACATTTAAAAGGTTCACACAGAAAGTGTTTTGTCAACACATAGGTAAGCAGTGTGTAAGCCTGAACAGCTGTCTCCTTAAATGTAAATCTTTCAGGGATTGGCTAGCAAGCTATTGGGTATATTTCCTATTTTTTGGAATCCTTCTTTTGAAACTGTACAATTTGAGAAGGTAATCTTTTCAATAAATGGACTTTGAAATCATCTCTCTACCCTAAAGCAAGCTGCAGGTTACCTCAATAAATAGGAATATTGATCTGGATAACATAATTGCTCTCCCAAATGTGCCTACCATTGGCCATGAAGGTATAGCCAAACTCTCCTAGTTTGCTGTTTAAAGTGGCAAAGTATCATGGAGTCCGTCCTCAGTGGCTCTGAACACCTGTCTTAGCTAAGTAGGTTAAGGGACAAGGGAGCAAGTCTTCCAGGCTAAGGGAGACAGAACCTAGGACGTGGAGCTTGGCTATGCCATTCTGACACTCTTTCTTCCACTGTAAAGAGCATCTTTCCTAACAAGAATTGCAAGGAACAAATAGAATGAAATGTGTGTGTATCACAAGGTACCTAAAAAGTAATCATTTGTTAAATATATGCCCAGCAGAAAAGTTTAAACAAATCTAAATCTTTCTATTGTTGCATAACTTAAAAGCAAACTCAAGTGACAAAGTCTCATATGTTCCTGGTGATCTAGCTACATAAGAAAAACAACAACAAAACCCACCCATATTCCTTTCAGTAATATCTCTTGTTAAGCAATTTATTATTAATACTTAATGATTACTATAGTTTCTTTAGAGCCCATAGACTAAAATATTCTATAATTTTTTATTATAGCTTCTACAAAGATTACAGAATAAAGAAGATAAAACGGGAACGTACAGAAGAAGTTTACATATATCTTTCTTGGCAAGGATGATGTTTTTAAAAAGACCACCTACATTGAGTGATACTCAAGTATTCACGCCCACAGGGCAGTTCCACCCAACAGCCAGTCAATGATAATGATAATAAGGAACAACCACATCATGGTACTAAGATCTGTAAAATGTAAGCAGCATTTTAGGATTTCTGAGGTATTTAAGACTTTTATTTAAAGGAGATTCTATCCCAATATTTTTTAAACACACACAAAGAGAAACCTCAGGGTTCAAGTTTCAGTCTGCCATTATTTTATACTGTTGTCACAGGATTAAAGAGAATGCATGGAAAGTGCAGGGCACATTGAGTCATTCAATGAATGGACACAATGCCCCAGCATCCCTTCATCCTGAACTTCGCACTGCCTTGCTCTTTCCCACTTCTTTTTAACAAAGAACTATATTCTCATTTTATATTTATGCAGAGGGCCTTGGAACTATTTAGTCTTTGATCATTTATTTATTTATGATTACAATCTGGTTTTCTCAGTATGGTTATAAATTCTCAGAGATCATGGAAATAAGAATTTTCTCTAATCTTGCCCTTATGTCTAATCTAGTGCTCCACATAACTGTTTTAGTTTATCTTGGGTCACTCCCTACTGATGGCTAGGCATCTATAGGAATTTGCCTCAGAAAAATTTACAGTTCATCTTGATAGCAGTAATTGCTAACCCTATGGCCTCCACCCCATGGAAATATACAGACAGCTCTCATACTAAATATTTTCATAAAATTGTAATTGGTCTCTTAGTAAGGCAGTAGAGTGCAAGAATTAAAATCATGGAAGTTGGAGCCAGAGTACTTAACTTCAAATCCGTTTTCTCTCCTTGCAAATTGCTCGACCTTGGGCAAATCATGTAACCTCTCTTTGCCTCAGTTTCTTCATCTGAAAAATGGGGTAATGACACTAATATTTACCTAAGAGGGTTGGTATGGCTACTAAATGTAGTGTGCTTAGAATAAGATAAAGGACTCAATGAGTTATTCCTTTTATTATTACTGATGACTCCACAGATGAATTTTGAGCTACCTGAGGGGAGAGGTATTTCTGGCCAGTGATGTACCCCTAGCTCCTAGCACAGCACGTCTTCTGTTAGTTATTCGCCCTCTCTGTCTCCCTATCCACCCAAGATATCCAAGTCACAAATGTCTTCCTACGGGCTATCCTGCCAATGCACTCTCTTTAATAGCTCTCAAACTCTTTTTTTCACCTTTTCTTACAGACTCTGTCACAAGTTCATGTTCTCTACCTCTCCCTTGCATTCCAGCTGTCTATCCTAGTTGGGCCTCTATCTCCATAAAGCTCTCTCAGTGAGCTCTGTAAGACAGACACCTGATCATTTCACCTCTCCACTAGAAATCTTTCCACGGTCCCCACTGCTTACAAGATCATGGACTAATAAGCACCAAGTAGATATAAAGAAATATGAAAAAAAAGATGTGGTAGCCAGAACAATGGCCTCCCCCAAATGCCCATGTTCTAACCTCCAATAAGCCTGTGAATATGTATGTTACATGGCAAAGGGGACTTTGCAGATGTGGTTAAGGATATTGAAAAGGGAAGCTTTCCTTCAATTCGCTCTGTGCACTCAATGTAATTACAGGGGTCCTTACAATGGACAGAAGGAAGCAGAAGAGTTAGTCAGAGAAGGTGAAATGAGAAATGAAGCAGGGGCAGGAAACATGCAGGGCCACGAGCCAGGGAATGCCTGTGGCCTCTAGAAGCTTGAAGAGCAAGGAACAAATTCTCTTCTAAAGCCTTCAGAAAGAACTCGGCCCTGCCAGCATTTTAGACCAATTTTGGGCTTCAGACTTCTAGGAACGTAACAAAATAAATTTGTGTTATTTACATTTTCAATACATTTTTGGTAATTCATTACTGCAGCCAAAGGAAACCAGTACAGGCAATTAGATATAGTGCTGACTAAATAAATGCATTGAGGGAATGCGATGGCAAGACCGTGAATGCACCGGACTAATGCATCAGTATGTTTAGAAACCTTTTATTTATTTATGTCATGATTTTCTTTCCCTCAACCAGTATCTTCAGATAGGGGCAAGGGATGCATTTCCCAGGTTTCTGGAGGCCCATCCTTTCCTTCACTCACTTTCTAGAGGCAGAAAAGGAGACAGAGTGGATACAGAAAGCTAAGGACACCCATGTAGCAGCATGCATGCAGACTGGGGGCCCCTACTGGATCCCTGGTAGAAACCACGGCAGGTGGCCAAAAACCAAACCAAATTTGCTTTCCATTTCTCCTAACCAAGAAATGTTACTTATGTACTGTATTCTTTCAATCTAATATGTTCTTTCCACCTTGATGTTTCGAAATCAGTTTTTACACATGAATGTGTATAGCGGCTGTCCAATCCACACTGAAATATGTTGGTTTTCTGCTCATAAAGGAAGTCAGGGAACAGGCAGAAACTGTCAAGGGAGAGTCTCTGGAAGCATTAAGATAAGCTGTGGGGAATTCCCAATTGATATAGGATTTAGGAGGAAAGATGTGGGCGAGGAGACAGCAACAGAGAAGTATACCAAGGAGTGCCTTTACGGAGCAGGGGACAGATCTGTATTTGCTACCTTAGCAGTCGCATGGCATGATGTTATTTTTAAAATTTCTGGTCCTCGATTCCCTCACCTTTAAAATGGGTACAATAATACCTATTGAGCAACACTGTAGAGAAGGGTAAATAATAACATGCTTATAATGGAGCCAGGGCAGTGGCTGGTACATGGTTGATTCAAGAAACGTTCATTTCTTTCCCATGATTCCCTTTTCTCATTTATAATATTGCAAATTTATTGCTACATAACATTTAACCAGAACCATCTAACAGAAAAAACTAACATTTCAAAGGAAAAATAGGAATGAACAGTAATGTATTAGTTACACAGATTAAGCTTGCTGAAACGCTTTGGTCTATATTTTCCCAACCTGTGCAATAGACAGATTAATTCATGAGAAATCTTTCTTTTGAATTATTTAAATGCCCAGCAATGAGAATAACACACGGCAGGTCTTGTGCCATGTGAGAGGATTGTTGATTAACAGCTCACAGGTTCTGAGTAGCCAGTGATATATTTTAATGTATCAATAATTCAGAAGAATTAGCATTTTCTGTTGTTGCTGAAACCACACTTGCCACTGAACCACGTGAGCAAGCAAATATTTATTTGAACAGCATAAGTTGGTCTGACTGTTCTGGCCTTGCCACTTTTGCAGCAAAGCCCCATCAGTTTTCATCTCTACTAGCAAATGTGGGCTATACTAGTGACACACGAACACTCAATAAATATACGCCAGATGAATGAAAATCTCATAAGGCAGTAGTGAAAAATGACCACCCAAAGTATTTTAGAAGATCAACCTGGAAGGAAAATCAATTCTAATAAACTCAATGCTCTTGGGCTCAAATATTATGAAAGCAAATTGTCTTTGAAACTGGAATAAGCATGGGGCAGAGAATAGTGAATAACATTGATCAAAACCTGAGAACCTCACAGTTCACAGATACATTGATTAACTGCTATCTTATACTCAGGACCCCCAAATTAACTGCTAGCATTTCTAAAGGCAAAGATAAAACCGTTTGGTCAAATTAGCATTTTCAGTTGATAAAAGGATGAAAAACTGAAATTGGAAGGGAATTGACTTCTAGTTTTTCAAAAAGGATATCTCCGGCAAATAATTCATTTTACAAAAGAGCATATATTTTTTGCAGGCTTTCACATCAATATGCATACAAAGAGACTTTTTATTTAAATAGCCATGTGTGGTTATACACTTTTTAAAAAACCTGATTGCTATTAATGAAATAAATGGCATGTCTTTTCAATTTTTTGAATATACAAATAATAGGTTAAGACTACAGAATTAAGTAACTTGAAGTAGAAGCTGCAGACCTAGGTAACTGGTGTTCAATCATTTTACTTGATCTGTGTTTTCATGACAGGCATATTCAAACAAAATGAAAATATGTACATTATTTGGTATATGTTAAGTTTAGAAACAAAACATCTACCCACAGGACTTTGAATGGAGCGAGGCATTTAGTTTTATTTTAACGAGAAGGGAAAAAATGTAGAGATACCCCTAAATTCGGCAGCACTCAAACTTTCTCAAAGCAAAAACAAAGATTACCACCCAGTCCTGTGGGTGGGGGAGGGGTGGGCAGGATTTTTAGGAATTTGGTTTTCAGCTCAGAGGAAAGGCTTCTGGACTTGTTCATCACAGAAACGACAGCTGTCCGCCACTTCTCTCTTGTCCACGCAGCCCCCAACTCCAAACATGCCCTCTAGGAGGACCTTTAGCTTGCTTTAGGAATAATTTGCCTCCAGCTAAGTTAATATATTTCTCGACTCTCCAGGCTCAAGTTTCCTAGGATAAAAGAAAAGGATGGGTGCACTTGTGTGTGCATGTGCTTGTGCCAGAGTGTGTGTGGACCCACATAAATAATACAGAGATAAATAGCACGTGGATCTTCACTCCCATACCAAAGTGGATTCTAGAAAAAGAGAACGGATTAGGGAGTAAGCAGCAGCATTTGCCAAGGAAGGCTGTGGGAGCGAGCTGATTCTTTGCAAATGCTGAAGGAGACACGTGCCTGTGCTTTCTGATTCTGGGGCGAGTTTCTCATTCCTTCTTTCCAATTAGACCGCTGCATGTGTAACACATAGAGAATATGAAGTTCTTCCCAACTAACTGCAAATCCGATTTTCTTCCCTTGCGTGGGAACACGTCCTTCCGCTCACACTGTCTTGAACTTGCGCTTGGGAATTACTTGGTTTATTAGCAGTAGTTTGGGTCTCCACAGTCCGAGTTATAAAACAGGTGAAACGTGCAGTGGTAGAATACATTTTCACAGGAAAAGAGGACTAGGAATTTTCCAGAAAGGCCCTATTTTTCTGTACTCCATGTAGTTGTAGCCCCAGTTGATACAATTTGATAAAACTTATATAGAAATGCTTTAAAAATATGCTTATCAGGTAGGTCAGCGTGTTTCTCTGTGGGGTGTAGATTGTGCATGCGCATGTTTTGACCTAGTCAATTGCTCAGCAGTGATGCTAATCAAGTTTGCAAAAAGTAAAACTGTCCTATGGTCACCAGCTCTTTGTGCAGGAAACAGCGCCCTTCTCATACACTAGGCAGAGACAATGCAGGATGTCCCCAGAATCGCTAACCAACTTCCCTTCCTTCCAACCCCGCACCTCAAGAAAGCAATTACAGTAGCATGGCAGAGCAGTAGAGAACAAAATTAGCCTTACCAGTTTTTCCTAGCGAGGACGGAAGGAAACAACCCCGGCTGCTCTAGGCCGGGCCACTGGGTCCCTTAGAGTCACTTGACTGAGGGGACTATGAATGCTGAAGTCTTCCTTCCCTCTGTTTGGTTTCTCCCCAGCAACCTCTCCCAGGATTTTGCTCACAAAGCACTCTCCTATTCTCTAATCCTCTCACAAGGAAAACCAGCACACACACCAAATGACTTCTGCAGAAGCGCCTCTCCTGGGGAGCGAAGAAGGGAGGAGGTGGAAGGGGGGGTTGCTGCCGCTAAGTCCTGCCAGGCGATCCTCAGAGAAGCAAGGAACCCAGCCCTCTGGACTTCTCATTGACTGCAACACAAAGTAACAAGCCTGGGAACGCGACAAGGCGTGGAGGTGTGCATTTGCTTCTGGTTGCTGTCCCTCTGGGAGAGGGGACGCCTCAGCTTCAAACTTCGTCGCAGCCCTCCACCCTTTACCCTCCCTCCCAGAACAGAATGGCTTCAAACGAGTTAGGGAGAAATCAGCTAGAAGCTGCCCCCATTGACCTAACACCTTATTTTAATTGTCCTTGGCAATTTATAGCAGTTGCTTGTTTTTAATTCCTCTAAAAACTGTAAATAAATAGCAAACAGCAAGAGAAGGTGGAATGCCGAATAGGAAAATGTGAATCTATGCACAAGATCAAACATCCGGGAAATTACTGTTTTTACAAATGCCATTCTTTAAAAACCACATTTTAAAAACACTGTATAAAAGAAAAAAAGTTGTAAGGCATAACCTTTTTTTTTTTTTAAGACAGGAAGTTTACTTATCTTTCCTGGACAGGCTTTCCACTTGCATTTCAAGATAATAATCATACCTTATGCATTCAAATCCTCTTCTAACTTTAGGCAAATATCTTCTGTACTTCAGATATGCTATAATTAATCTGAATTCTCCCCCTTTTCCTTCCAGTTTTCAAGAAGACTTACCTTTTTACTATGTCATTTAAAACACTGAAACGAATAAATCAGAGAGGAGACGAGCAGATGGCCCAGTTCTACATTCTGCAATGAGGGCTGTCTGCCTTGGAGTCATTATTTCTAAGGAGACGCTGCTGTGCTTGTGGCTGTGTTCGGCAGCGTGCCATTTGGGCCTTTGAAACAAAATGAATCGGCTTCACACCACCAGTTCTACTAATACTAACACTTCAGAATGCCCAAACCAGGGCATGCTGCCTCTTCCCGGAGTGACCCTGCGGAGAATTAGAGGTGACGGTTTGATGGATGAGTTTCCCAAGAGACAAAGCAACTTGTGACATCACATTTCTGGCTGCACCCCTACCCTGGGCCCCCATCCTGCCTCTCCTCTCTGGAAAGAAAATTACTTCTGCTTGGTGACAATCCCATCTCAACAGCAAAAATGAACCTGGGGTGCATAGCAAATACTACAACTTATCGGTCCTTCTTAACTTCAATTTTCTGATTCCTCTTTGCTGGGGTAATGGAGGTAGGATGAGATATGAAGGTACTGGCAGGGAATTCAGGTAAAACCAATCAGAAGTACACAACTCCATGTTCTAAAAAGTGTGTAACCCAACAGCAGAATACGACCCTTCAAGAGCAGCATGTGGTTTTGTGTATCACTACTAAACACTCACACAATGATACCAACATTTCTGTTACAGGCAATTTAAGCAATTTTACGATAAAATTATATGTAAGCACCTACAAACAGATTTAAAGTGTCTGTATCATGACTTTCAGATTTACTGAAATTCATTTAATATCACATTTTTTCTTCATGATAAAAGATTTTCCTTTTCCTTCTTTTCAAGTCATATATAGCTCTTGAATTAATGTTGGCCATCAACCTCTGTTCTGAGCTGTGCTCTGTATCAGTATGTGCCACCAGTGTTAACATTTCAAATAATACCTGCTAAATCCATTTGAACTTTGGTTGCAAACTTACTTGCAAATAAAAGCTCTAATATCTTTATGATTTTCATCATTGTCGCTATCCATTTTACTTACTTCTATCTTAGATGTCTGGCACAAGGAGAGTAAAAATTCCAGAAGAGATCTATACCTGCATCTATTTCTGAAGCTATATCTATCTGTTTCTCTATGACCAATACATCTGTCTACATAAAAATTTTAAAAACTTTTTACATGGCAAAATCTAGCATAAATCAGATCAAAAGAAATGAGGAATTGGGACAGAGGGCCCATCTTCTTCATGAGCACCTCAACTTCGAAAAGAGAACAACCCACCACCCAGAAGAAAGATGGGGCAAAGGTCATGAAACAGTAAGACTTGTATGACTGGTCCTTAAATATATAGAAAGATGTTCTTGCTCATTTGCAATAAAATCAACGCACATTAAAACTATACCCAGGTATCATTTCTTGACTATCAGGGTGAACTAAGTTCAAAGGTTTGACCCAAATATCATCACTGAGGCTCTGGGGAAACAGCACTTCCTTAGGTTGCTGATGGGAGCACAGTGTGTTACCATCACTATGGAGGATATTTGGTAATCTATAAGCAATTTACAGATGTGTAGACCTCTTCTGCCCAGCAGTATCTTGCTTCTAGGCATCTATTCCACTCAATCACCAGCACAATACATGTTCCAGCAATACAAGGAAACCACGAATGCCCAGCAGTAGAGTCATCTGTGGTACATCTACATAGTAAAGTACAATGCAACTGCAGAAAGGAATGTTGGATCTCTATGTACCTGGACAGATGCCCAGTTAAGGAAAACAAAGTGCTGGAGAGAGTATGGGGCTGAGGGAAATAAGGGGCGGCGGTGCAGTAGGAGGACAAAAAGTCTATACATGCATGTGCCTGTGTTTTGCAAAAATAGGAACTCTGGAAGAAAAAACAAGAATCTAATAAAAGTAGTTTCTTATGGGGGAGGGAGTGAATGTGGTGGAAAGTGCAGAAACAGACATGAGATTCTTCTGTGCTTATTTGTCCTTTTATGTCAGTGGTTGGCAAACTATGGCCTAAAGGCCAAATTGACCCTTTGTCTGTGTTTGTAAAGAAAGGTTTATTAGAACAAAGCCATACCCATTCATTTGCATGTTGTCCGTGGCTGCTTTTGTGCTACAAAAACAATGTTGAGTATTTGTAGTATGGGGCTACAGACTTACTTTACTACCTGGCCCTTTGCAGAAAAGTTTGCTGATCCCTATGCTGTGTGATGAATTTTAACATAAGGCATGAGACAAACTTAAGGGGATGGAGTGGTTTCTACTTTAAAAGATCTTAAGCTGAGATCATAATGCTTCTATTTAAGTCCTGGCTGTCTCTGCCTTTGTTGCTTAACTTTCTTGAACTTTCTTTATCTACAAAGTGATGAAAGTCAAGTTGACCCTTCGGTTTTGTTGTGAAGGTTAAATAAAACAGTGAAAACAAATGTGAAAGCACCTTGTAAACTACTACCCAAACCTCAGATATTAGTCTACTAATATTTTTGTGTGGGAAGGTGGTAGGTAATACACACAGAGATGTAAATAAGACAACTGATATGAGAATAGCCATGGCGCTTAAAAAATTTGCAGCACTTAACATAAAAACATTGCCCTTAAACCTTCTGCTACTTTACATTTTTAGATAATAATTGTATTAGCTATGGTCATAAGGTAACTCAGCTCTTTGCTCTCAGCTCTCAGCTCTTGCTGACGACCAGTCAAGCCTTTGCATCTGGTCATCTGACAGTATTGATTCAGAGGTAAAACACTGCTCAGGACAAGGTTCTCAGGTATCAGTAGAATTATTTGGTCTAAGGAAAGCTCAAGGGAAATTTTTAGATTTGAAGATACTTGAAGTCCTTGCAGTTAAAATTCATCAAATAAAGTTACCCTACTATGAGGAGGGGTATATTAAGTGACTAAGAATATTTTGAATCCATCTGGGGATTATATGTGACAAAGATAGAGTCAGACTTGAGTAAGACTCTCATCCTCAAATTTTATGTTTGCATAATCAATTTTTTCTTAAATTAAATGTTTGAATATATTATCTTTAACTCAAAAGCTGAAAATTCTTTCTGATAGGACTATCAGTGTTTTTTTCCTATACTTGGCAGTCCTTCCTTTTCAAACAGTCTTTGAATTTGTAGTGATGGATTTTGTCAAAGCATTTTAGGCTTAACTGTTTATAAACCATACATATTTATGAGCAGCTAAACTACATTAAGTTGAATTGCCCCAAACTCACATCAAAATCCCTTAAAATATGCATATCTTTTGATTCTCATTTCTGCAAAATAACATGGAGGAGATAATGGTACATGTACTATTGTGATAACAGATGTACACAGCAGCGAGGTTTGTATTATTAGCAAAGCAATAACAACATCAAAACATTTCGTGACGACATAAATGTCCAAAATTAAGGGATCAGCTACAAATATCGTGGTATGGTCACTGAAAGGCATATCGCTATTCCTGTCATCTCCTGCTATATAACCAACCACCTAGACACGTAGTGGCTCAAAACAAGGCACATGTATTTTCTGCCCAAATCTGTGATTTTGGAAGAGTTCAGTGGGTACAGCTGCCTCTGCCCTATTTGGCATGGGCTCGAAAGCTAGAGGGAAGCTGAAGTCGTTTGAAGACTCGCTCATCACAGGGCTGACAGTAGAGGCTGGCTGTTGTCTGAGACCTCAGCTGGGCTATTAGCTTTTAACATTTACACTCAGCTTCTTCATGTGATTTGGGCTTCCTCCCATCCTGGCTGGGTTCTAAGGGCAAGTGTCCCTAGAGAGGGCTAAGCAGGAGCCACAGCTCCTTATATAATCTCAGAAATCATATGGTGTCACTTCTGCTGGATTGAGGGAATCATAAATTTCACCCAGGTTCAAAGTAAGGGGTGATAGCATTCATAGCTGCTACCTCTTGGCGAGGCATGGTAAGGTTCAGAAAGTGTAAGGGGTTAGGGGAAAGGTAGCTGTCATCATGTTGGAGAGTACAATCTATCATAATTATACAGTTATTAAAACGATGCAACAGATCTAAATTTATTGAAATGAAAAAGCATTCAAATGATAGTGAGTTCTATGTTGGTAGAGTAGCAAATATGGTGCCATCTAGTAGACATAACACTGGTGCTTAGTAGATACTCGATAAACATTTGTGGAATAAATCTTTGTATAGAACCAAGTTGTATTTTATGTTTGTATGTATACTGAAAATATTCTGTGAGAATCTACATCAAAATGTTAATATTGGTTATATTTTTGTGATGGGACTGCAATTGAACATTATTAAGACAGTGAGTTTATGTTATTTTTACAATAAATGTGCATAGAAAATTGAACAGTATTTCAAAATGAACCTCAGAGGACAATAACTAGAGTTGATTGTCAGAAAGTTTGACCTAATTTCTTTTTTTTTTTTTTTAAGATAACTGAAAGCTAATTAGAATGCTTCCTGGCAAAGCACTTTTTCTTTTCTCTGGTTGTTGGATGACTTTATTTTTTAATTATGTTTTAATTAGAATCATAACTGTTTACATTTGTGGGCTACAATGTGATGATTTGATATAGAATATGGAATGCTTAAATCAAATTAATATAGCCATCACCTTATTTATTTTTATGAAAAGACATTTAAAATTTACTCTTAGTTTGGATGAATTTATTGTTCAGCTATCTGTAAGCATTTCGTTGGTACAAAGTATTTAAAGGATGTAAAAATAAAAACTTCCTAACTTCCTTTTTCATTTTTTTTTTTTTTTGAGACAGAGCCTCAAGCTGTCACCCTGGGTAGAGTGCCATGGCATCACAGCTCACAGCAACCTCCAACTCCTGGGCTCAAGCGAGTCTCCTGCCTCAGCCTCCCAAGTAGCTGGGACCACAGGCGCCCACCACAATGCCCGACTATTTTTTGGTTGTAGCCGTCATTGTTGTTTGGTGGGCCTGGGCTGGATTTGAACCCACCACCTTAGGTGTATGTGGCTGGCACTTTAGCCACTTGAGCTACAGGCGCCAAGCCTCTTTTTCATTTGTAACAACAACAGAGGACCAGCAGTACAAAACACATTTTTAAAAAAAGAAGTTATCTGGCTCGGCGCCTGTGGCTCAAGCAACATACACCTGAGCTGGTGGGTTCGAATCCAGCCCGGGCCTCCAAACAACAATGATGGCTGCAACCAAAAAAATAGCCGGGCATTGTTGCGGGCACCTATAGCCCCAGCTACTTTGGAGGCTGAGGCAAGAGAATCACTTGAGCCCAGGAGTTGGAGGTTGCTGTGAGGTGTGTTGCTACAGCACTTTACCCAGGGCGACAGCTTGAGGCTCTGTCTCAAAAAATAAAAATAAAAAAGAAGTTATCTCATTAAAATAAATGTTACTTATTTCCAAATTAGTCTTACCTAGATGGGAATAATCATCAATTTACATTTTAATCACTGAATTATTATAGTAGGATATAGTTCAATGGAGACCTGAACCTCAGAAAAGAAAAAGCACGGTGTTCATGTAATGTACTATGCTGTGTTGTTACTACCTTTTCCTAAATATTAATATTTGAAAAATGTATGAAAATGCAATATATTTTTGGAAGGAAAATCACGAACTTATGAAACAATGTTTTGACAACATTATTTATCCAAGATGTTAGAAGTGATAGACCAACGGAGTTAGATGTAGGATTCCCTCTTTTTTTTTTTTTTTTTGAGACGGAGCCTCAAGCTATCCCCCTGGGTAGAGTGCCATGGCATCACAGCTCATAGCAACCTCCAACTCCTGGGCTCAAGTGAGACTCCTGCCTCCGCCTCCCAAGTAGCTGGGAACACAGGCACCCGCCACAACGCCTGGCCATTTTTTTTTGGTTGCAGTCATCATTGTTGTTTGGTGGGCCCGGGCTGGGGATTCGAACCCGCCACCTTAGGTGTACATGGCTGGCGCCTTAGACGATTGAGCCACAGGCGCTAAGCCAGGATTCCCTCTTATGGTAAGAGAAGAAGCCATAGTCAGGGGCTTGGGAGGAAAGTGGATTAAACAAGCAGTCCTGACATAATGAGACTCATTTGTGCGACACTAGAAGGTGAATGCGGTTTAAACCAAACTCATAAACTCATTCAACCGTAATCAGCTATTATTTGGCTTTAGCATGCGGTATTTAATTGTAGCCATTTTCTTTTCCTTGGCCCCAACTGAAATGTACTTCAACCCTTGACAGGTCAACTCCACTGAAAGAATGCATGCACGAACTCAGCCCAGATTCTCTAGAAACAAGAAAAGTTCTATTTCAAAGGTTCTATCAACTCTCAATGATAGAATTATTAACATCCCAAATAAACTCAGTCCCTCTTGTTCCTGGAAGCTAAGGTCTCTGGTCCTTCTCTTTGAATTTGTATCTTTTCTCATTGACTAGAATCTCTCTCTCTCTCTCAACTTTATTCATCTAAAGAGTCAATCATTCAACTGAAAATTTAATCTCTCACAAGCAAGTGCTCTACCATGCAACATAGACTTGTAGGAGCTGTTAAAGACTAAGGTCCAGCTTTCCTGCAGATGAGGAATCACACTTCAACTTACTAAAAGTATTTTTTTCTGTTTTTGCTTTTTTAAATTTTATCAGCAAACTGCTTTAAGTAATAAATGCTCAATGTAGAAAATGTGGATATTTAAAAAAAACTATGTAAAAATGAGAATCATCCACTTATTTAAAATAAAGCGATTTGGTTTTGATACACATATGGAGAGAGAGAGGTAAAATTCAACTGGCTAGGTTTATAGTGGGATGTATATATTTTCTTTTTCTTTTCTTTTTTTTTTTTTTTTGAGACAGAGCCTCAAGCTATCCCCCTGGGTAGAGTGCCATGGCATCACAGCTCATAGCAACCTCCAACTCCTGGGCTCAAGCGAGTCTCCTGTCTCTGCCTCCCAAGTAGCTGGG
>CAUYQV010024109.1:0-11742 GCA_963574575.1 Galagoides demidoff | reverse complement strand
CATGCAATCCGAAATACTTCCATCAAACTGATCAACACAGCCTTCATGTCATTTTCTCAGTTATAGTTTCAAAACATTCTGATTCTACTCTTAGAGAGTTTCACTTGTACCCCTGTAAGATATACCTCAAAAATGGTCCCTCCAATCCCCCCATTTTCCTTTTTTAAAAATAGATAGTAGACACACACACACAGAGTTAGGCACTTAGGCTCATTTTCTAAAATTCTGGATAGTATGTTGGATAAAAGCAGGTTAAAGGGGAGATTCATGAGAAAGAATAAGATTATTTTCTGCTTGTACTCTATCTATTAAAAATATATGATAAACTAGCAATATTACTTAGAAAGCTTCCTCTGATAGGTGGATTACTAATTATAAAATAGTATTTTAATTTTTCAAAACTCTGACTTTTAAAAAGAAGTATTTATAATAATCTGAAGTCAATCTTCCAATAGATTCCATAATATTAGTGCAAGTCATATCCAGAATGAGGCTAATATGTAACAACTCTCCTAATATTTAAAGACAAGTATTTAGTTCACCTTCCTTCTCCAATGCTATTTCTTATTTAAGTTAAGTGTCTCTATTCTTTTACACTCCTGGTCTTACCTCTGAATGTATCCCATTAATATATTAAATGGTAGTGCCAGAGTTCAATATAAGTGCATTGGGAAATAATTCTCAGTTGAGTTTTAAAAATAGAGAATGTGGGACAGGCAGATATTTAGCTTTTGCAGTGAAACTTTGGTCTCCTTAAAACTATGTGATTTGAAGAGTAGCAATGTTCACACATACGAGAAGATAATCTTAGACTTGGTGGTGACTAAATTCTGGCAGAAAAATCTCTATGCCTTTTTTATTTTTTATTTTCTTTGCCAGTTTCAGATATGATTTGTGGAAGGAGCAATGAAACAGACACTGCCATCATTACTCCCTTAATTCCACAGCCACTGCCATCTTAATGATGTTTGGCTACTTAGCAGTCCTGAATAATGGACAAATATGAACTGGGGAGTCTAGCTGAGAAAAAGGAAAAATGCAGTCCAGACAGATGTGTATCTGGATTCAGTTCTTTCATTAGTTCTGCAGGTTGCAATTTCACCCCTGGCTTTCAATGACTCCTGAGCCCTAGCCGATGAACAGTGTTTTGACAACACTGAATATTGAACCAAAGTAGAGTAAAGATTAATTCTGAGGGTGCTTCCAAGCCATAGAATTGGTGGCAGAAATCCAGCTCTTCTGAATGCCTTTCCCAACTGCTTAAATCAGCAAACTCTTGGCAGTTACAGTCAAATGAATGTTGCAATTTTCAGGGGTACCTGTTACATTAAATCACATGTTGATGGGGGAAAAAAAGCAGAAATATCAGGGCACTATGTAGAACAGAAATGAGGTCCAGAGATTTTCTGCCAGAAAAAGGCTTTTTTGTGTGTGTGAGAAACAGTTCTGGGGGTTATGGTACTGTTATTTAATGGGATGTAAACCAAAACAGAATTTTTCACATGTTAACATGAATTTCTATGTTAGCTCTGAGGCTTTCTCCTCTGGCACTGGAGAGCTCTGGAGATCGTGATTTCTACACTCCCTAGGTGTAGAAAGCAAATAATAGGTGCATAAAGCCAATCCCAGAATTCTAGCTACTAATTCACAGAGCTGGCAGACAGATTGGCAGAAAGATTACTAACTATACTGCTAAATTCAAATAAATCCATAAGTTATCAGCACACTCGCACATGTGTGAGGCTTAATGACGCAGCTCAGACTTAACTTATGCTGGGCAATGTGGATTATATTTGTGGTATTCAAAGTCATTCACATCCATCCTTTTAGCTCATCTCCTTATAAGTCACTATTCTAGGCGGCACCTGTAGCTCAGTGGGTAGGGCTCTGGTCAGATACATCCACACTGGCAGGTTCAAACCTGACCCGGGCTAGCTAAACAACAATGACAACTGCAACAAAAAATGGCTGGGCATTTTGGCAGGCACCTATAGTCCCAGCCACTTGGAAGGCTGAGGCAAGAGAATTGCTTAAGCCCAAGAGTTTGAGGTTGCTGTGAGCTGTGAGGTCACAGCACCCTACTGAGAGCAACATAGTGACACTCTGTCTCATATAAAAAAAAAAAAAGTCACTATTCTAACCTGGCAAGTTCTTTGTGGCCCCACTCATACACCATTCTTGTTCTTTACTCCACAGGATAACTGATATTGTTTCTGCCACCTGGAAAACGTCAGCCTTTCACTCTGTTTCTGTTCAGTCTTGGAACACTTGTCTTCACTTCACCATTTCCTCACCTCTCATCCATCCCTCCATCAACTCCAGCACAGCTTCTATTCTTGTTACTTTATCACAACTGCTCTTGCCCAGGGCGCCAAGGCCGACGTTGCTATTTCTAACAAAAATAGTTTTTAGTTTTTTTGGCCTCCTCCTCTTTTGGTCTAGTCTTCTTGGTTTCTCTTTTGGTATCACCTTCTCTACTTGGACCTTAAATATTGAGTTTAGGTTTTCATGGACCCACTTCTCTTTTCATTTTACACAGAGTCTGGTCAATCCCATCTGCCCATGTAGCCTCATTTATAATCTGCATTCACTCAGTTCCCAAATCTGCATTTCTTAGGGCAGCGCCTGTGGCTCAAAGGAGTAGGGCGCCAACCCCATATGCCAAAGGTGGTGGGCTCAAATCCAGCCCGGGCCAAAAACTCCAAACCTGCATTTCTTGACACCAAGTCTTGCCCCCACTCCTCCACCCCAGCTTTATGGCAGACATCTCTACTTGGCTTCATGGTAGAGATATCATAAGAACACAAGTGAACTTATGGACTTCCTCACTCAAACTCAGTCCTCTTGCTGTATTTTTTATTTCAGGGAATGAAATAAGAAACATCAACTCACTTGCTGAAGCTAGTGCCCCCCACTTTCTGTCTCAATCCCCATTTCAAAACTAGAACTAATTCTGATGAATTCTTTATAAAGATCTCTTGAATAATATACTTCTCTCCATATGCGTACCTCCACCCTAATCTAGGCCACTGTCATCTCTTACAAAATATGTTAGTTTCCTATTGAGATTATAATAAATCACCACAAACTTGGTTTCCTATTGAGATTATAACAAATCACCACAAACTTGGTGACTTAAAATAAAACAGATTTATTATTGTATTGTTTTGAAGGTGAATAGGACAAAATGGGTCTCAAAGGGGCTAAATCAAGTTCTGTTCTATAAATGAAGAAACTGTTAGACCCAGAGTTAGGAAAGTGAGTAATCTACTCTACTAGTAGTAATGTATTAGTTTCCTATTGCTCCTGTAACAAATTATCCCAAATGTAATTGATTAAAACAATACAAGTTTATCTGAGGGTTCTGAGGGGTTAGGAGCCTAAAATGAGTTTGCAGGAGGTATTCCTTCCATGGGCAACCGAAGACAATCTCTTTTTTTGACTTTTCTCCCCCTTGTAGCTGCCCGGTCCTGGGTTTGTCACCCTTGTCTTCATCTTCAGAGCTGGCAGTGGCCAGGCAAGCCTCTTCCTTGTTATCTCTCTCTGACACTTACTGTCTTCTGCTGCCTGTTTCCACCTATAAGAATGCTTGTGATTATATCAGCCCCTCCCAGATAATACAGGAAAATCTTCCTATTTTGAAGCCCACTGATTAGCAAACTCAGTTCCATGTACAACCTGAATTCCCCTTTGCCATGTAACAAAACATATTCTCCCAGGTGCCAGTGATGAGGATGTGGACATATATTGGCGTCTTATTCCCCTACCACATGGGGCCTATACAGTAGCCTCCAAAATTGTGCCTCTGGCCTTCTGCCCTCCGGCTCCTGCCTGGACTGTCAGCCACATTTTTTAAACTGCAGTAAAATACACATAATATGCAGCTTGCCATTTTAATCATCCTGCTGTATATAGTGTACAATCATCACTACTATCTAGTTTCAGAATATTGTCATTACTTCCCAAAGGAAACCCTGCACCTATTAAGCTGTCATTCCTCATTCTCTTCTCCTCCTAGTCCTTGGTGACCTTTAATCTGCTTTCTGTGTCTGTGCATTTGTTTATTCTGTATATTTTATATAAATGGAATCATACAGTGATGGCCTTTTGTGTCTGTCTTCTTTCACTTAGCATGTTTTCAGGGTGTATCCATGTTGTAGCATATATCAGTACTTCACCCTAGTTTATGACTCGATAATATTGCATTGTGTGAATAGACCACACTTTGCTTATTCATCCTTCAGTTGATTGTCTGGGAAGTTTCCACCTTTTGGCTACTGTGATTGCACTGCTGTGATCTACAGACCACATTTAACCCTCTTGCCTTCCACGCTCCCCACATCCCTGTTCATTGAGCTATTCAATTTCTCCGACTTGCTGTGTCCGCTCTCTCACTCTCTCCTTCACGTCGTCCTCCTGCCTAAAGCATTTTCCATTCCTAGAGGCATCTTCTACTGAATAGGTGAATACATTTATGAATTAGCTTCCCACTGAAAAATTCCCTGGTCCCCAGGAGGCACACAGCCAGGAGCATGGGGTTGGAGCACCTGCATTTTGAAGGGCTCTTTTTAAGAAAAAGAATCTAAATTGACAGACACAAAAGTAGACACAAAATGTAAGTAGTTAGAATAGCAATAGAAATACAAATAAATGATCTATATAAAAAGTTGACAAGTTATAAAGAGCATTAATTAATCCAGAAAAATAATATATTTTATTAATTTATTATCTGACATACCCACTTACTTTATTTCCAACATTTTTGGCTTAATAGTCTTTAATCACTCTCTGATTATGATAATATTTGGTAACATCACTAACCATAAAAGAATAGAAATATAATTTAATTATTTTTCCAGTGCATTTGATTGAAAAAATAATCTGCTTTATACTTTACCATTAATGTCATGTAAATTTTTGGGATTGTCATCAGATTTGAGAAAACCTCTCTCAAATTCCTTTTAGTTTCAGTGAATAATCTGAAACATGCTTCAAATTGGTAATGCACTTTAACATGTTTTCTATAATGTTTTTATTGTAGTAGGATATTAGAGTCTCAAATAAAATGCATTGATGTCAGAATTTTGGGTGAAACCAGAAAAAAATTTAAATATTTTGCAACATGTTCATATGATTCCCTAATCTCTAATTAGATTATCAAAGCTGCTCATTGCTGCTACTGAAATTTATCTCTTCTTCCTAATGGATTATTGCTGTAGGTATGACTTGTAATTTTTAAAATTATTTATTGTTTTTTGATATTGGAATAATTTATGTTAATTTGTTGTCCCTTTTATAATTTAGTTTACTATTTATTTTTAGTTTCAATATCTTGCAATTCTTTAATAAATAAAATTAAAAGTTAAAAATAGCTCCATTCATAAACATCTAAATCAGGTGTGTATGTGATATTTATTTATTTCCAATGCGCGTTTGAATCCAGTGTCCTTCAGTACTCCTGTGAGTACTTAAGAGAAGAGTTCACAAATGGGAACAGTGAATTTAAGAGATGTTTCATGTCATATATTTTGTCAGGGGTGTAGCTGAGAATAGAGAACCCAAATTGTTCTGTTTTTGCCCTTTGCAAGGTAAATTGACAGAGAGCATTAAAAATCCTTATTGTTTAGACATTTTTCAATTACAATGCCTATTTTTCACTCCATGGGGCTGACCTAAGATCTGAAATATTAACCTAAAAGTACAAGTTTTCACAAGTCATAGGACAAGATGATAAAGTGGTCTAGGACAAGTTCTAGTTTTACAGTCTCCTTGCTTTATAAAAATATTCAGTAAGAAGATACTGATTGCGAAGGCTTAATATACTGCACAAGTCTAGGACCGACCTCTAAAGATGAAAATAGGCTTTAGAATATGAGCGAGTTTTAAGTAGAAAATTGAAAAATGAAGATCTAGAATATCTTTTTTCATACTTTTGGTTTTTAATCTGGCTTAAAAAATTATCTTCAGGGCTAGTGGAAAGTCTGAGCTCTTTGATTTTCTTAATTAATGGAATAATCACTAAATTTTAGCAAGAAAATCTCATGTATTTAACGAAAAAATACATAAATAACATTATGTGGGAAATTTTATTAAATATTATATATTTTTTATAATGTGATTGATTCAGTAACTTAAACATAGAATAGAGAGAGCCAGAAAGTGAAAGAGAGAGAAATATTCTTCCTGAACATGTATGAGTTTTTACTCAGATTGATACTACTGATCATTCTTGAAGGTTTCTCATGCAGTTTAAAATAAATAATATATTAAATGATCTACTGATGGTTGAGATAAATTTCTGCAGAAGCTATAGAAAGAGGAGCATGTGTTTTCCAAGGGACTCCTTCAGCACCAAAGGCCTCACTTGGTCCAGGCAATAATTGATCCAAAGCAGGTTCTCCATAAAAGTTCAATAAACATGTAAAAACTACATCTGCCCTCTCTCAATTCTAAGTATGTTTTCGGTTGAACACACACGCATGGAGGGACTTACTAGTTTTAGGTATTAGAAATATTTTCTTATTTTGAGATTAGATTGGTCTCCCTATAATTTTTACCAATTGGCCTTTCTTTGAGCTCTTTCTATCAAAGATAGAAAACTTGGCTTTTCTTGCCCATTCCAATATGAGAGAACAATTATTGTGATTTCTTGGGCACTTTTTATTCCTTTGACTAATGGTAATGATATTTTGATGGTCTAAAGTTTCAAATGCACAATGAAGTTTTCCAGTCATATTGGAATAAACCAAGTTTTTCTCCTTCCTGAAAATGGGAAAGGTCAGCCTGTGTAGAAGGCCACTAACCTAAATCTCAGGGAAACAAATTTTTCCTTATTTGCTATGAGGATCACAAGCACCACCACCACATTGTAGGGAACAGTGAGGCTATGGGAAATTTTATCTTACTAGCACGAGTTCCACGTCTTTTCATAGGATCATGTGATGTTTTAACTGGAGACTGTATAGAGCCGGCTTGTTTAAAAGGTCTCTGCTTAGCTTCTATTATTATGGGGTAATTTTGAAGTTCTCAACCTGAAGATAATTGCCTGCATTGTAGAATGTTCTCAGACTTTGGTAAATGTTTGTAAATATGTTTTGAACATGCGAAAGGATCCTATCTACCCATAGTGTAGATTGCCTTTGAATTTGTTTAGGTCACTATGAAAGTCAGTTAATAAAAGGAGGACTAGGTTCCAATTTAGCAAAAACAACTCATTAAGCTGAGAAATCATAATAGAGATAATTAATCATTAGGTTAAAAACCTAATGGTCTGCTTGTATGTGAGTAAATGATTGCTTTTATGGACATGAGCAGTCTGAGAGGGCGTGTTCAAGAAACATCATAGAAATGCCAGGAATGTCATGGACATGAACTGGCTTTCTTTGTTTTTCGCTCTTTCTCTTTTCATTCAGTTTATACAAAGACAAAAATGCATTCCCATGTGCTATATATGGAGGCCATCAGATCCAGTGACCAGGTTAAATAATTTGCTTAGGTTTTACCTTTGCAGGGCCTGGGGGAAACTTTACAATGCTTAGCACTTCCCCACAGCAAGAGCTAGCTGTCACAAACGTGCAAAAAGTCCTCTGTTAGGTGCTTACTTAGGTGAAGGATGCTCTTTTCTCTTTTCTAACCATGATGTTAGGGTAGGAGACTAGAAGGAAGGGCTGAGACCATTTGCAGGTGCTGTAAGCAACCCTTAAACAAAGGGCCCTGGGAACTGCAGGCAAAAACAGGTTTCAACTGTCAACTCACATAAACTTTGGCTAATTACAGTATCATTTATATTGCAGTTACAAAATTTCTTTGCTCTTAAAATCACCAGGACAGTTCCAAAACAATCACACAAAGTATGAAAATGGGAGGAAAGTCAATTCGAGGAACTACTGTCCAAATTCTTGGTAAAATCCAACCCCCTCACCTTGAATATTCCTCCCCTTAATTAGCAAGAACTGGGGTAGGTGCTTTCTCTGCAGTCTGCCCACTCTCCTCCCAGAGAGTGTACTTTCACTTTCAATAAAGCTTTTACTTGGTTGGCATATGTGTTGTGTCCTGAAAGTCTTTCCTGACAAACACCAAGAATTGGAAAAACTTTGCCTCAGAGGCCAGTAACAATAGTATATCGTACTTCACATTGTGCCCAGTCCTGTGGGTTCAGGTGGAAACATTTGGGTGGAGGCATTTGCATTAGCAAATGAAGCAGAGGGAAAGAAAGTGCTGTGTATAATCTGGAGAAGAGGATTCCCCCCTTTTCTGGTAGCTTTTCAAATTGGATGAAGTCAGATAGTTGTTCTACAAACAGGCCAGCACACAGAGTGGAGCTATTACCCTTTCTTCCTCATTCCCATGAAATCTAGCCCTTTCCATCAAGAACCTTAATAAACAGCATGAAATGCTTTCCCCAAGTCACTGTGGTTCCAGGATCATAGGTGAATACACTTCCCAGTGTGCCTGTGGTCCAGGAGCTGTCCTTGCGGCTCTAGGGCAAACAACCCATGATTATCTTGGAGGGTAAAACAGATTGACCACAGGCAGTGTTTTGCTGTTAATTGTGCAAGGAGACTTTGAGAGGCCTTCCATGTATCTGACAATTACCTAAAATGCTGCTCAGTGTAATGATGTGTTGGGAAATGGAAAATGCTGTGGGGGTCGTTTAGCAATCATATCCTGATAGTGTTCTTTCAGCAGATTATAGGTTTCCGCCTCCCTCCTTATAGTAATATGTAGAAGTAAATATAACAACTTTACACAGCAACAGCAAATTCATATTGGGATTACAACAGGTCTTTATTAACTTCTTGCAACTAGGTAAATATCAGAGGAGACATCCCTTCAACGTGTTTCAGGTTTTCATCAATAAACTCCAGGGGGACGTAAATTTGACCCATCTTCCCAACACCGTGTAAATAACAGTTTTTGAGCTTGTAAATGTACACAGATATAGACATGTTCCCATTATTTCTCATAAGTCCCCGTCACAGCTGCTTTGGAAAAGGAGAAGATATAAATCTGTGGATTTAACACTTCTCATTTAAGGCTGCCCATTTTTGATTAAAGATCACTTAATTATCCAAGAAGGACTAATTATCCAAGAAAGACTACCTACAACTTGCAATCAGTGACTCTTCAGGATACCAAGCTGAAGTCTTAACTTGCTTGAAAGTGAATGCCTTCCAAATTTCATCTCAGCTTTTATTTAAAAAAAGAAATTGATGTTAGAGAACTTTAAAAAATGTTTACATTTAAATAGATATACACTTGCATTTTATTGTATACGAATTCATGATGCATTCAAATTGAGTTTTGACTGGAAGATAAATATCATTACTATTGGATAAATAATCTTATTATTTTTAATCACTGATATAAAATTAAATGTGTGCTCAGATGACTGTCTGGAATCTCAAATTCAATTTTCCTCTTACTTAGTTTAAATTTATTTTTAAAACAATAAACCATGCCAAGTAGTTTTACTTTCTTTAAATATCATTTAAAAATATATTTCCATGTTCTGAAACTTGATCAAGTATACCAGTGAATAGGGTTTTAGTCCCCTTTCCGCCTTGAAATTTACATAAAAGCTATAGAGATTTCCTTATTTGTTTGCTGTTTTAGTTTTGTACTGAAATCCCACAGACCACAGTATTTACTAAATCAGGTCCCCAAAATAATCCATTGTTTACCAAGGCATGTAAATATGGTTTCCAGTTAATAGGTACTATTTACTGAAGAGAACCACTGTTTAGACAGCATAACACAGTTAATCATGTGAAGAAAAGTTTCTCACTAGATCATTATGTTTTGTGATTATTATGTATTGTTTTTTTCTAGCTAGTGGGTGGGGAGAATTAGTGGGCTGAAGAAAGACTACAAGTTCAAAAGCATAAATTCTCTGTACATAGCCCAGGGTGGTTTTATGCTGCCAAGCACCCATAGAAGATGCATTATTAAACCGAGAACTTGTTAGCTTCTAAATACAAATTGGCAACAGTTCTAAGCTCATAGGTCATACTTGTATGTATTGATCTAAAGTTACATGGTGGAATATCCAATTCATTTGTTTTCAGTTGTCTTCATGTTAGAATATGCAGCTGCTAATGACAGTCATCTGTGTCGGGCTGTGGATGCATTATCAATCTATTTACTAATCCCCAACCTAACATGGCATTATTTCTAGTCTCCTTTATATCTGGAAATAGGACTTGATGGAAATTTGTATGAAAAGGAAAAAAGATCTTTAGACTTTCCTTGAGTGCTCAATATTTGCCTCCTTTACCTTTTATTCACCTGTCCATAAAAGAAAACACTTTCTAAAGATGTTTTTCAAAATGCTCTCAGACTCACTGTTCTTATTCCCTCCTCTTACAAACTCACTCACTCCCAATGTCCACATTAATAACATCACTTAGATCTGATTGCTGCTGCTTCTCCTTTCTCTCCTTTTTCTGCCTCCTACATCCAGCTCAATAGCAGTGCTGGACCTTCTAAGGAGATAATAGGAATTTGTACATGGGCATGGTCGCAATGGTATAATGTTACTCTAGCATTGTCGTAGTCTGTGTATTTGAGTGAGAAGATAGAAATCAAGGAATTTATACAAAGTCTCTGATATTAGAACAATGGTTCAAGTTTTTTTTTTGGGGGGGAAGCCTATGAACCATACCGCCCCAAACACATGCCCTTGGGAATATGTAGGCTACAAGTTTGAGGTTTCTGTTAAGAGTCCAACTAGTACTTGGCTCAGCGATCATCCTTATAGATCTTCAGCAACTGTTGCTCTTATTATTAGAAAATCTTCAGTCCCACAAATCAAATCTCAAAAATGTAAAAGAAAGGCCATATGGCATTAAAAGAGTGTCTGAATCCAATAATTGAGAAAGTAATTTCAGGACAATAAAAGTCTCTAATCTAAATTTTTGTATTTTCTTACCCTTCTGCTACTCCAGGCATAATTATTGTTCTTTTAGTTCATTTAGAAACATTCTTTAGGGACACTAAAAGTTTAGTTAAGAATGTATTGGTCATAATTTTAAAGGGAAGAGCAAAGAGAACTAAAGATTCAGTGATGATGATTCCATTTGGTATCTATTCTACTCAGAGGAAGATTTTGAAATAAAACTTTAACAGATGTCACAGCCATATTAGTTTGCTCCTTCAGCATCCTTTATGTCAAATGGGAGTTTTGTTTGCTCCTAGTATCCTTCAAATCTTTCCTTTGGTCTCAAAATAGCGATGAGGATGATGTGCTGGAGAGACTAGCATTAATTTTTATCAAGGCTCCTTTATCAAGAGCCTGCTGCCTTGAGCCCACAGTTCTTTCAGGCCCCCACGTCTATGATGAGATAGGCTAATAATAGTGCTTGATATCTACCTTCTGTCTTAGACAGGTCTACCTACTATAACAGAATACCACAGACTAAGTGTTTGAAAATAAAACACATTTTCTCACAGTTCTGGAAGCTGGAAATTCAAGATCAAGGTTCAGCGTGGTCTAGTTCTTTTTTTTTTTTTTTTTTTTTTTGAGACGGAGCCTCAAGCTATCCCCCTGGGCAGAGTGCCATGGCATCCAACTCCTGGGCTCAAGCGAGTCTCCTGCCTCCACCTCCACCTCCCAAGTAGCTGGGACCACAGGCGCCCGCCACAACGCCCAGCCATTTTTTGGTTGCAGCCATCATTGTTGACCTGCCACCTTAGGTGTATGTGGCTGGCGCCTTGGCCAATTGAGCCACAGGCACTGAGCCT
>CAUYQV010024108.1:0-31534 GCA_963574575.1 Galagoides demidoff | reverse complement strand
ACGGGGCGTCAGGTGCTGGCGAGACCGTCTCACGGCTGCTGGGCAGTGTGGCGCACGGGGCGTCAGGTGCTGGCGAGACCGTCTCACGGCTGCTGGGCAGTGTGGCGCACGGGGCGTCAGGTGCTGGCGAGACCGTCTCACGGCTGCTGGGCAGTGTGGCGCACGGGGCGTCAGGTGCTGGCGAGACCGTGTCCTGGCTGCTGGGCAGTGTGGCGCACGGGGCGTCAGGTGCTGGCGAGACCGTGTCCTGGCTGCTGGGCAGTGTGGCGCACGGGGCGTCAGGTGCTGGATGGAGAGACTGACACGGCGACTATGTTCACATTCGTCAACGAGAATTTCACCAACTCATGCATCATACCACGGAATCTCCCCAAACCGTGGAGACAACCGTTTCTTTATGCTTTTACTTTTTGGTTTTGTGACAGCTTTATAACCACACCCATACACATCACACACAAGAGAAAACATGAGGAAACCTCTCAGGAAAACAGCTAAAGATGCTAGCTCTGTTCCAGCCACAGCAGGTAATTTAGACAGCGGACAGAGCGCATGTGAACGAGTAATCTAATTCTAGCAAGACAGACTCAGACTCGGTCTTGCTCTGAACTGGATGTAACTTATGTTAGCATGGAAAGAATCCGAGAGACTGAAAGCAGACTGTTTGGTCTCACTCACGTGCCCTGAGTTTGCTTCATTAGCAACCCAATGCTGACCCTTGCTAGGTGGCTACATATTTCGGGATTAATGCTATGCCAGTGCATTAAACTTACCTTTTATTTTCAGATAAAAGCTTTTTGTTACTACGTGGATTACATCTTTCGTTAATAACATGTCGTTTTTCTTCTTTTTGTAGAAGAGAAACCACTCAGAGCTTTGCCTTCATCTGCTGTGTCTCGAGTTTTTGCGGGGGATCCATTCTGATAAAAGTAGGTGCTAATTCCCTGGGTCTAGGGAAGGACCTGAAGTTTTGCATTTCCACCTCCTCAGTGAGGCTTCTGCTTGTAGCTCCTGCACCACATTTTGAGTAGCAAGGTCTGAGAGATGTCGACCTGAGTATCTCATAAATGGAAATACCTAAGGTCTAGGGAGGGACATACCTTGGTTGTTACTGCGAGTGCCAGGACTCTGAGGAAAGACCTGCTGAATTTGTACCACTGCCCTGTGAGAGCAGATTCTGTGCTCCAGGATAGTCATTGTTCTAGGGAAGAATTCCTCCAGATCTCCTAACCTGTGGCAATAGTAAAGTAGCATTTTTATTGTAAATTCATAGCAATAAGCATATTGGAAGGGAAGCCTCATTCTGGAAATAAAAGTTGAAATGTTTTATTTCTATTTCTTTGAAAATTAGCAGAGGCTGTATTTTTAATCTTGAATTTCTGTCATGAGTGTGTCTAATTTCTTATGTATTCTGTTAAAATTTTGAAATATTTCAGATGTATTTTATCTTTTACATCCTTCTTCTTTTCTCTGTATCCTGGAGACTTTCTCCCAGTAGAACTAGTTGGGGATGCCGGGGCACGTTGCCCAGTGACAGGAGCACAAACAACCATCTAAAGGGAACAAAGAGTGAGATTCTCGGTATTTGAGCTCCCAGGTAGACTTTTATAAATCTATTGCAAAGTCAACAGTTTGAAAGTCAAAGCACTTTTGACTGGGAATGGATATGATGTATTCACAAAGAACAGTTTTCCCTTGTTTTGTTTGAGTTCCAAAAGATGGGCTCTGAATGTCAAGAGCAAACCTGTAGGATTCAGAGCACAGTTAGTATAATAAACCGTAGACCAGAGGACTGTGAATGACGTGAACCCGGCTCCACTCTAACAGAAGACCAGAGGGAGTGAGGTGAGAACCCCGGGGCTGCTGGAATCAAGGTGTGGGGATTTGGGGTGTGGAGTGGGATGGGAGTACATGAAAACACATCTGGTTAGGCGGGGGCCCTGCTCAGTGAGTGTGGGTTGTGAGTCTTCCAGCCTTGCTGGGAAGACTTGTATCTCGGGACAGAGCAGCAAAGGCTGAGAGGCAAAGCTTGGTGGCACCTCTCAAGGCCCTGTCCTCGTGAGTGTAGGAAGAGGCCGATAGAAAAGGAACGTGTGGGTCGCCATGAGGGGTAGAGGCAAGCGTGGTCTGATCATTCAGGTCCGGCTGTCAGCAGGACATGTCAGCAGCTAATGAAGGGGACTGGACAACAGAGATGGCCTCCAAGCACGGGGCAGTGACGTCTTGGGCCAGATGCCCCACTGTACAATGTGCCTTTGGAAGCAGGGATTACATGCACCCGTGAAAACGGAAAGGGAACCAGATGGCAACAGGAGCTCTGGGAAAATCCTACGGGGCAACCTGAACTGACCCAGTGACCCCAAGGTCAAGGGTAGAGTGCAGGCGACTGAATCATCCTGTCATCACTGGAAATTGAGGAGTTGAAGCTAATCTGGTAAATTAAATTGAATGATGTAATATTAAAGTCATAATTTACCAACCTGAGTTTTTGCCTATGTCTATTTCTAATACTCAGAGATAATAATAAAATCATCACCCCAGCTTGAATTGTCAATAGTGGGGAAAAATCGATTTCTGTTGCATTTCAGAGTGAGATTCAACTCAGGGACAGTGGTTCGTGTCCTCCCCTTCTCAAAGTTGTGCATTCTTAGACTTTCTGGGCACTTTTCTCTGTTCTCAGAATAAAGTATGAAATCCTTAATGTACTGAGACGCAGCTGGCTCCTCGCAAGCCCAGCAGCCAGACCCCACCCTCGCCTCCACCCCCGGGGCTGTCTCAGTTTCAGTTCTCCCACCTGACCTGCTCTATCCCAGCCCAGGGCCTTTCCAGAGATTGTTTCCTCTGCCCGGAACACTCTGCCTTCCATCCGTAAATCTGGTCAGGTTTCCTTCAAAAAGCTTCCACAGTACCTTGTACTATGTGTGAGTGATGCCACTCGTCCTCTGCAGGATGTAGGGATATAGGTCTTCAGCGGTCCAGAGACCAGATCTGTTAAGTCACTGACACAGCCCTGGTGCACAGCAAAATCCTGAAACAAGGGGGCTATTAACACTGGGGAGTGGGCAAGAGAATGGTGTGTCCACCACCTTCGTTTTACACATGTGTGGGGCTGATGAGACCAGTCTTTCCAGAGCTGCTTAATAGAAATCTCAAAGTGTTTTACTATAGTCTGGGGAGAGGATGGTAAGAACATGTCTCCGATGCACTAATACATTTACTCCAAATACATTCAAGAATGCTACGGGGTGTGAGGGAGCATCCTCCGTCCTCTACTTCTCCAGCCTCTCTGTATACATGGTATTTGCAACATCTGCATTTATTATCCCATCTCAGACAGAACGTTAAGGCCAGACCGTCTCAATTTCTACTAAGAGTGAATTGGTCTCTTTGGTCAGCTCATTAAGTTTGGTCGCTTTTGAAAGATGAGTATCCAGTAGACTACCAAGTGGCCTCCACAGGGGTTTCTCCCCCGACGTTAGCCAGAAAGCTCCCTGATATTTTGAAAGGATGTTTGCTGTACCTGCAAAGTGAAGCAGGAAAGGCCAAGGAGAGCCCTGTAAATATCACTGGGCACATCGGAGAGGCTCGCCTGTGTCCTTCTACACAGATCACACACCTTTCAGTTGCATGAAATTGGTACTAATTTGGTGATTATGGATTGGACCTGATTCCTGTCTTAAAATGCTGTCGACTTGAGGGACGTTCAGACCAGCTTTGAATAAACAGTGTTTACAGCGTAGTGAGGAAGAAAAGTTCTATTTTACTCCTGGTTTTCTCTGTCTTCCTGGTATGGAAGCTGTGGAAACAACTAAACCTTATCAATATTTAGCATCTTTTCTTTAAAATGACAATCTTTAGAAAAATAATTCAATATCAAAGCAAATAACCATAGCTCTAGCTGTCGGGGTAGGTTTTAGACGCTGCTGGGAAAAGAGAATATTTCTCCTAAGAAAACCAGATGAATGTCAGACAATTGTTGTTGTTTTTTTTTTTTCCATAAGGCCTTATAAATAATAACTGATACTGTATTAGGACAGTGGAGGGTTTTCTCATTCTCCTCTGGGTGCCAGGAAGAACGCTGGCGGTTAGCTCAGCTTTATGACAAAGTATTATTTTTCTGCTAAAACAGATGGATTTGGAATTGACATTTTGACATCGCAGGATAATACACACTGTCCTTTGAAACTCTCCTCTAGATACACCAGGAAACGGCTATTAAGGGAAATGAATGACAGCAGGACGTCATTCCACTCTTCTTCTTTGTGTGTATATTTGTTTGAATTGGCCTCAGATAAGTTCCCAAGGCTTTGAACTGTGTCAGAAATGATTTGATTTAATTCAAAAAATGGGCACCATCACACTTCGCAACCATTCCCCAAATTACTTCTTTGGGGGAGGTGCCACAGCCATGCAGGAGTGCAGTAAGTTCCGAAAAGCTTCCATGAGATTGGCCCATTTGTGAACTAGATTTAAGACTTAAAAATGATATAGAAGTATATGTCAGCTACAGTTATTAACAAAATCATTTCTATTCCTGCAGAACCAAGTATGGATGTATTTAGAGACATATATACAGTGGCTGGACAATAGCACGGAAACATTTCCGGATAAAGATATTATCAGAAACATTTCTCTATCTGCAACTGTAGACTTAGAGCTATACCACAGTTATGATCAAAGAAATATTTCCTAAGGGGAATTATCACAGTGGGGATCATATTGCATGCGTGTGTGAGAGAAAGTACGGTATTGATCGCTGCATTTATTATGCGGAGTTAATTATACAGACAGAGGGATCTTCAGGTTTATTTTCATTTTCCTAAATAAAAAGTTCCTCTTATATTTCATGTGCTGCCTTTTATAAATGAAAGTTTCCTGTTATATTCCAAACCAAGTTTACACAGGTCTGAAGAGGTTATCTCTGTTTCTTGAGTCGTTCATTATTTGGATTTATTTTCCATTTTAAAATTCAAATATGGGATTTTTTCCAATGTAAAGAAGATACAACTTTGACCTTTGGAGAACCCATTCGCAGACCTTCCTCCTGGCCATACCTGCCTTCTATCCACCTGCCCATGCCCGTGGGAGCCGTTTCAGTAAGCTGTGAATAGTTGGACCTTTTCCTTAAATTCCTTTGAAATCATCGTCCATCACTTTGATGAAAGCTGTCAGTCTTTATTCATTTTATCTCTCCGAAGGACCCAGAAGGCACTGGTTCTCATTTGCGTGTCTAATCCTTCTTTTCAGTGTCTCATTATTTTTAGCACATTTTGCTTCTCGACACGAGATGAAGGCTGATAAAACCATTTTATTAAAGCTGTAGTAAGCGACATTATAGGCATAAGTACTGTTGTTATTAATATTACAGACGCTTGGTTGAGCGTCTTCTTAAGAAGTTAACTATAAAGCTTGTCAAATGTTATATTCAGTCTGTATTATGTTAATCTTTTAAAAATCATAAATCTTGTTGTTCGTATTTTAGCAAAAGGAAGTTTCCAGGTTCCTTTAAGTGAAGGCGGTTCAGCCAGCAGGTGTAGGTCAGAGCTTTGATTCTCCTCGGAGACCTCTCTCTATCTGACTAATCCATCTTGCTCTATGAAGTTCTAAGTGAATTCCATGCAGATGAGTAGGCCAAAGTGAATGTTTCAGAAAGTTTGGGTATTTTTTTAATTGCCCATTCATATAACAGAAACCTCAAAGCCATTTCTCTGTTATAATTTGGTTAAAATAAAGATACCTTCAGGTGATTATTTTGAATTTCTAAAATATGCCGGGCATTTTACAAGCACTGTGAAATTTGGACCACTCACATGAGGACTCTGTCCAGATGTGGACACCGGTGCCCACAGAGTGTGAGTGACTTGCCTGGGGTAACCACTCTGGAAACGACATGAGTGGGCATCAGACTCAGGTTTCTCTGACCCCACAGACGATGACCCTGAGCCACTGAATCAGTTTCCTGTGGGATTGCTTCCCTTCCCTATAATGGCAGAGATTCTTTCTGACTCTTGGCAGTGAACCCCGAAAAGCAGAACCACTATGTCCTGATTTCCAAGTTGTGGGAGCTCAGGGACATAAGACACACGAAGTTACACGAAGTGGATTTATGCCTTACAGATGGGCAGCTCGGGACCGCAGAGGCCTGGGGTTCCTCACCAGCTTGTCCACTGAGGCTCAGGAAAGCTGCCCAGGCAGACAGAGTCATGGCTGAGCGCCCCATGTACACAGAGAGGAGGGGCTGCTGAGTTTGAGGCTGCTGTTTTGGGGAGGACTGGAATGGGGCCTGGGCTCTTCCGCCCAGTGCTTCCCTGTCTCAGGATGCTGCTTTTCCAGAACGTTCTGTGGTTATTTCTGAGACTGGCAAGTGAAACAGGGTGAGAATTGGGGCAGTTCAAGGCCACTTGGCAGGCTGTTCTGCAAACCCAGGGATGCATGTGGAAGCTCGGATTTATAACACAGTGTAACGTTTTTACATCCTCAGCATTTTCTTTCTCTCCAGTTACTTTTTAAATGACACAATAAGAGAAATATTTTGGATGAACACTGACATTTGAGATAGAGACTCGAGAGTCATACATCTCCACATTCAAATTTTCCCATCTCAAAGGCAACTGTCTCTCGATAAACCATGTTGTTTGAGGATGGCAAGGAGGGGACCTTAGGTTCTCAAGCTTAAACTGTATTCATGACTATTAATATTCTTAACATTTTACTAATAATTGAATAATTTACTTCTGCTGCTTGACCAAGAGCTAAAGTGAACAGCTGTCTGGTGGGACTCCCTGCTATACTTGGCTCTTTCTCCTAGGGAACTGTGTTATGAGACTGGTCTACCGCTTGCTCTGAATTTTAAATGATAATTGACACAATTTGATCATTAATATTTGTATTTTTTTTCCACAGGGAATGTGCAAAGGATGGTGCAAAGGAACTCGTGTGCGGACACTAGATGACAGATAGAGGGTCACGTAGACCCTGACTCAGACCAGGATGACAGAATTCAGTGGATGTGGCAGGTAAATTGTCCTTCTTTTGGTTCTTCTTGAAATATAAGGATTAACTTATTGCAAAGCCAAGGAAAAACCCTGTATCTCCACAGAGTTAATCAGTAAAGGGGACAGGGTGTGAACTCAGGCCAGTAGAGTCCACATCCACCATCACTGCAGCCCAAGGGGCCTGGATGTGCCCCAACAGGAGACAGAGGGGTTTTCAGAGTTGGGTCAGACCATGCACGTCCTTAAGGAGGGTTTGGGTCTTTGAGGCACGGGGCGAGTGGCAGCTGATCCCTGGCATTGTCTCACGAATCTCCCACAAATGCAGAGGGAGCTGCCTCTGAGCTCTGCTCTGAGCCAGGAGCAGAGGAGATCTGCTGGGGCTGCCTGTCTAGGACAGTCAGACAGTGACACAGGCCTGTGGAAGCTCTGCGGGGACAGATGGGAGGTCCTCCCCAGTGATCCTGTACCCTCCCCTAGGAGTAGGCCATGTTGCCTATATGGCCTGACCATTTCTGGCCAGGCACCAGACTGAGAGGGTTCTCTTCTCATCTCTCATCATCCCACAGCTGCCAGGAAGGCCAAGACCCTGAGATACACAGGAAGACGAAGAGTCCTCGGTGCCCCATGGGAAGGGGTTTGCCTGCAGTTACAGAGCTGTGGAGCAAAGCTGACAGCAGAGCACTGGTGTAGGCATTTTATATTTATAGCAAAGCTGGGAGAGGGTGTGAATCTTTCTCCAAGAGGAAGAGGCTCAGAGGTGCTAAAGAACTTGTCCAAGTTCACGCGGCTGGTAAGGAGAAGTAATTACAACCACAGGAATGATATTATAACACCAATAAGCAAACACATACTTGCCAGTTCCTCTGTGCTAAGCATCGTCCCACTGAGTGCTCAGCAGGAAACGGGGGATCAGAGAAATGAAGAAACAGTGGGAGCCACACAGCTGGGAGTGGGGAGGTAAGATGAGCTGACAGTTAGGGCAGCGGTGGGCCAAGCACCTTGATGTTTAATTTTCGTATCTCTATCAGCAGGACAGGTACAATGGGGCCAATGTTACAGATAAGGAAAGGAGGCTTAGAGAAGTTTACCTGATGACTGTTACTGCTGTGGACTGAATTGGGTCCCCTTCAAACCTCGTATGTTTGAACCCCTACCCCAAAATGATGGTATCCAGAGACAGGGTCTGTAGGAAGTAATCAAAGTTAGTGATGCCATAGGGTGGGCCCCTAATGTAAGAAGCATTATAAGAAGAGTTCTAGGGTCTGAACATCCCCAGATTCAGTGTTGAATCTTAACAGCAAATGTGACAGCGTTAAGAGGTGGCACCTTGATGATGTGGTTAAGAGTGATGAGCTCACAAATGGGATGGCCACCCTTGTACAAGGGCTTGAAGAGGAGAATTTTCCCCTGCCATCCCTTTCGCCATGTGAGGACACAGTGGTCCTCATGTCCCAAGGGTCATGACTTCTTGGAGTCAGACAGTCACCCTTCCCAGACCATGAATGCTGAGGCCTTGTACTTCTCAGTCTCCAGAACTGTGAGAAATACACTCCTATTGTTTACGTGTTACCCAGGCTGTCGTATTTTGCTGGGGGAGCACAGACAGACTAAGACCAAGACAGAGGGAAAGTTCTCTCCCCACCTCACGAGGGCTTGGCTGCCCTGATGGCAGGCGCGTCACACGGGCGGTTTCACTGGGTCGTCAGCACAAGGCGGAAGGTTCTCCTCCACCGACACTAAAAGGTGAATGATCTGGGCCCCAGTTTTGGATCTGAAACTTGAGATCAATGGTTCCACCTTTAAAATGTCCTATTTGGGTCCAGACAGACCCAGGCAGGCTCCTGTCTGTTGGTGTCCTTCCTTCTCTGGGCCCCATGTCCTCACCTGTCCCCTGAGGTCAGTTCTTCCCAGGGTGGTTGTGAGGATTAAGGAAGCTGAAGACCTCTGTGTGGATGTTCAGTAAACGTCACTCTTTTCCACGTCTAAAACATACAAACACAACCCTCAAACCCCGTGTCCTCCTTTTGTTCTATGGGCTTCAGTATTTAAGAGCCATGTATGGTGAGGCCCATATTTAAGAACTATGTCTGGTGAGGGATTTGTGCACAGAGTGAGAGGCAAATCTTTGAGTTGACTGCACCTTGGGGGTTTCCTGCTCCAGACCGGGGCCTCTGCCATCCCTGCTGGGCCCTTCACACCCGCTGTTCTTAGAAACAAAGAATGTGCTGTCAGTGCCAGGGTATTGATAAACAGATTATGAAAACGCCCTTTCTAAGAAAGTGTTTTCTTGGAGGGAAGAAAATGAACAGCCGGATTCTTAGAGCAACTAGGATCTATCAGCCTGAGGAGGGCCAGACCTGAAATCTGAAACCCACGGTGCTCAACTCCTTCTCATGTTACACAATTTATTGGTATTTGTGGATCAAGGGCAGATGAGAAACATAGTTTTTCTTTTATGTAAATTTTAAAAGCCATCTCAAAGAAAAACATTAATTTTTGTCCTATGACTTTTTATATCTTATTTTCTACTCCAATATAGTTTTTTTTGATAACATTTAAATCACTACTGCGCGCCTACAGTTTAAACTGGATGTATTTGAATCCGTGTAGACTCTTTGTATGCACTAGGACGTTTTGGTATGTAGTAGTCATTCAGTAACTGTTCACTGACTTGAATAGTTCAAGTAGAGAGAAGATGGGGAGCCACCTGTCCGTGATGTTGCAGAGAGAATCCATGAGCACCATCGATAGAAGGATTTAAACCATCAGGGCTCTCCAGGGCAGGGTCAGATATCAGAGCCCACAGGTAGGAAGGAAGTGCAGGAAGGACACGACTCTCAGAGAGATTTAGGGTCCTGAAGGAGAGAGGAAGTAGATTAAGGGGGATGAGAAAGCAAATGTGCCTATTCAGCTGCTGATCGGAAAATGACAGATGGATCCCCCGAGAAATTGGAAAGGCGCGCCAGGAGAAGAGAACAATACTATTATTTAGTGTAATGGACACATTCTTTACAGGCCTTTTCTGGAAAAACCAGCAGGCCAGTTTTATCCCCTGATTGAAGCACTGAATACTTTCAATCAAAGCACAATGGGTTCGCCTAATAAAAGTTTTCAGAGCAAAAATAAGAAAAAATAGAAGACATTACAGGTGGCCCACACTGCCTCTGTGCGCTTGGCAACGCCATTGAGTGTGGCATTAACTGTACCCAGGCAGTCTGGCGGCGGACCACAGGCGTTTCCCAGAGCCCTTTCACAGGTTCTAGGAGGTCAAAATTATTGTCGTAATGATACCAAAATGCCTTTGCTTTATTATGTTCATCTTCTCACAAGTACACAAGTTTTCCAGAGGCAACGTGAAGCCTAGTACTACAGGCGGGGGCAGAAGATGATGTGTGAATGGAGCTATCTGCTAGTTATAAGACACGAATGAGCCTCTCAAAAATACAGACAATCCACTTCACTGTTTTTTGTTATATATTCAAAATATTTATTTTTCATAAAAAACATGTTATTTATGTTAATGCATGGTGGGTTTATTATCAGGCTCTTAGAATGAATTAATATACATATCTAAAAACTTCTCAGTTTTAACTTCACATATGGTATATATTAATAGATAACATCAAGAGAATCTCTTGGGACCCTCGATAATTTTTTTTTTTTTATGGTTTTTGGGCAGGGCTGGGTTTGAACCCACCAGTATATGGGGCCAGTGCCCTACTCCTTTGAGCCACAAGCACCACCTGACCTTCGATAATTTTTCATAACATAGAGATCCTGAAACTAAAACGTTTGAGAACCTCTATGTTGAGGAATATGTACACGTTTCTTCTGCAAATTTCCTGTGTGTGGCCGAGATTGCCAGTGATCATCTCGTCCATTTCTCTCCTTCTGAGACATGGAAAGGATTTCCTTTGTCACCTCCCTGAGCAGGCCTGGGGACTAACTCCGACAACGTGTGGTGACCTGTGGCTGTCATCTCAGAATGTCTGATGGCTGAGCGGGATCCTTTAAAACATCCACTTTTCCTGCTTTGTGACTGTGGAGGCAGGCATCGATGGTGCCGCTTTTTGAAGCAGCCCAGATTGCCAAGCCAACTCTGGAAGCAGAGTTGCCCAGGAGACCCAGCAAGAGTGAGAAAAAAAAATGATCACAGTGGCAACCCCCTGAGATTTGCAGGCTGGGTATCACCACGCACGAATGAGCCTATCTGGCAGGGCTTGTACTTTATTTTTCATAGCAAAGCCAGGATGATCACACAATTTTAGGGTCCATCATACTGAAAGCAAAAGGAAATTCTTCATGTTATTAGAATAACAAATGATTCAGAGTACTTTTTCAAAATTGTCATTTATTATTTTTGATGTTTTTGAGATAACTATAAAAAATGAGAGGGTCTATGAAATTGTACCTCATGCAGATAATATTTAGTTCCTTGTTTTTAAGGAATATGTTACTTAAATGCTGTCCTTTTATTTTACAGGCTTTGGGAAATTTGGTACTCCAAAATAGTACTAGCGTACATTTACAGAGAGAAGCACTGTCTTATACATTTATCAATTCATTGAATAATTGTTATTAAATGATCCCTGTATGGCATATGCTTTGTTGGGGGTAACACAGTAACAAAGATGGTCTCCGATGTCACCAATTAGCTTACAGTCAGGAGATTGAGGAAGGGCAGAGGGCACAATCTGCATGTCAGCTGAGTTGCTGCATTTTCAAAAGCTCTCCAGAAAGTCTTTTCAAGGACTTATGCTTACCCCGCATCGTCCACTCTGATCTAAGAGGCAGGGGGAGATCACAGGCTTTTTGCAGGCACATTGCTCCCCTGGAGGAAATTAGTTCCTATTAATCAGGTGGCAGAGAGGACAGGCACTGAACAGCCGGGAGGCCCGTCTTCCACCATTTCCCTGGGTCCTCTGAGGATTTTCCTCAGTGGCATCAAAAATCTGGAGTGTCATGACGTGTCCAGGTGTACATCCTCCGTACTGGGCACTTCAGAACACTGTAGCCACCTGCCACCCAGCTTCCCGTGGTTGTGTTAGGTCCAGCGCTCCCTCCCCCTTTCAGGAGAACTTGGCGGGTCAGGAAATCTTTGAACACTGCCTGTGGACCCAGGTGCAGAGATAGGCCACACTGTCCTTTTCCTCCTGAACTCAGGAGGGAAGCTCAGTTCCCCTCTGCTCTTGGTCCTAATGTTCCCAAGTCCTCCCCAGCCCGCACACCAGGCAGTTTCGTCCTAACTGTGGGGGTCCACCTTCCTTCACGACGTCACCCTACTCACTCGCCTGTGCCTAAAAATCCTCCCTGCTCTCTGGAAGCTGGAGGACTCCTGGTCAACCTTTCTTTTCTACTCTGATGCATCTCTCCCTAAAACGACATTGACGGAGCCAACAAACTGCTCGTATAAAAAAGAAGGAGAAAAAATAGTATCGTCATACCTCGTGTCATCCCATCATATAGTGAGTCTGTTTTCAACATAATGCTGTAAGATTTCTGACCCAGGAACGCCGAGTGTGCTGTGGGAAGCCCTAGGCTTCATTTCTGGTGGGGGATTTCCCGGATGATTTTCTGTAAAAGGTGATGTCTAAACTGAAAAATTAGCAGAAACTACCCGCCTGAAAATGAAAGAGAGAGAAGGGGGAAAGGGAGGGACAGTCGGAGGGAAAGAATAAAAAGCACTTCAGGTAAAAAAAGAACCATCATATATAGAGGCAAGGATGTCACGAGGAGGGCAGGATCGCCTGCGGATCGACCCGCAGCTTGAGATCACACGGTGGGACGGAGAGCGGGCGAGGAGAAGAGGCTCGGGAGGGAAATAGCGGAGCTTCCCATCTGTGCGAAGGCTGAGCAGCCCTGGAGATTATGTTCTAGTATGAATTTTAGTGGGAAAAAAACAGATCTAAGTTGTGCAGCACGGGAGCAGGGGAGGCCTGGTGGAGGTCTGTGGTGTCTGTTTTAGCAAGAGGTGATGCACGGCTGACCTAATGTCATAACAGCAGGAAGAAAGACATGACTGAATTGGGTAGTTGTTATGGATATAGAGCCACCTCGAATCAGCAATCAACCTTGTCTTCCATTGGTGGTTGAGTGTGTGCTGGAACAGTCTCCAAGCCAAAGACACAGGAGGAGGCTCAAGTCCTTCCCATCTCCTGCTCTATTTGTTTTTGGAACTTAGGAATATCTTTTACATTTCATTTTTCTCTAGAATATAAACTCCTGTGAGAAGACATTTGTACAAGTTTTATTTTCTACTGCATCCCCACCTCCTAGAAAAATACCATGTGCATCGTGGCGACTGAGCAGATAAATATTTGGTAAATGATTGAGGGGCTGACTGACTAAATGGAATAGCAGTAGTGTTAATGAAACCGGACTTTCAGGTTCTTGGTCTCGGTGATTTGAAGAATAAATCCGCGGACCACAAATCAGTGGCAAGACATTTTATTTACAGAAAAAGAATACAAAAACATTAAAGTTCCTGGTAGGGAGAGAAAACCCTAGTCGGGAGAGAAAAGCTCTCTCTGTTTTTTCTCCATTTAGAGGTGTATATATAGGTGCATGGGTTCCTTCTATATGAGGCCACGAAATAAATGGACACAGTCCCTTCCACTGGGGCAACGTGAATGAATGTACTAATGAGTGGACACAGTCCCTTCCACTGGGGCAAGTTGAATGAATGTACTAATGAATGGACACAGTCCCTTCTGCTGGGGCAAGGTGAATGAATGTACTGATCAATGGACACAGTCCATTCAGGGAACTGAGGCCTAGGAAACTTACATGAAATCGACCTAAGCATAGGAAATGGGGGTTCCATATTTAGTCATAAATGTAAAGGGAAGGAGACAGAAGGTGCCCGTGTCTCCCCAGCAGTTGTCTGGTCCCTTTGGCCACCACCGGAGGGAGGCCCCCCCCCTCCCTTTGCCTACGCTCCAGTTCACTGGCTCCTCCGCCGGCTGCCGGGGCACTAACACCGCCAAGGCGGGGGCGGTGGGTCTTCCAGCCCAGCTCGGCTGAGCCGGCTGAGGCGCCACCAGTCCTGTATCATTAAGACGTTAGCTCCGTGGGTAGTTAGGTTTGTTAAAAGTACTTGCTAAATGTGAGTTGGTGGTGTTTTGTAGCTGTTAGAGATGCAGGGATGGGGTTCAGAAGATGTCTCTGATGCAGAAACAGAGCTAGGAGGGGTCAGAAACAATGAAAATGAATGAGATATCCATCCCACAATTCAGTTTTTAAGTAAAAAAAATCTATTAGCAAACAGTCTTCTTTGCAGTTCCTTTTTGCTCCGGGTAGAAATTTCCCTTGTTCGACAGTGAGATCATGAAAGAATTACCTTGTATCCACCTGCCCCACTCTCCACCGCCTCAATCTCTTCCTCATCAGGAACGTGGTCTCTTCACTGGGATGTAGGACCTTATCTTGTATGTTACATATCCTCTCACATATAATGGCTTAGGCTATTTAGGTATTTGATAGAATTTATAAGATCTGGTGACTGGCAATTAAGAGGTTGCCAGAAGCGAAGGATCCTTATCTCACACTATTTTCAGTATTATTTAAATGTTCCTAAAAAATTATATTCACCTGATCATTTTCCCAAGACCTCCCATTTTCTTTCTTTCTTTCTTTTTTATTATTCTTTGACATTTTGTAAATGACCCACAACTAAATGATTTTTTTCAGCAGAAAGAGTTCAGAACTTGAGATAAATATTTGCTTTTATTTCTGTTTGGAGGTGGCACTGGCCTCCAAGTTGTCACTGGTTGTCAGAATAAGGAATTCAGTAGATCTCCTCACTAGTCAGAGGTGAAGACAAGCTTTGCGAATGAGTCCCGGAAGTTAGCGTTTAGTAGACTAGATGCTTTGGGGATGGTTTATTATATTTTTCTTTAGAGTCAATTTGAAAGGAGCCCTCCGATGTGGAAGAACTGATGGTCAGAGCAGTGGCTGTGGTCAATACCGGTGGCTGAGGAAGAGGTGGGGGCAGGATCACTAATGTGTCACCTTCCTTCCAGGTGACAGAGTATACTGTGAGGGTATCAGGAGATCCAGGACAGAACTGTGACGTTGGAGGAAGCTAAATTGACTGATTACTGAAAGAAAGATTTTCATGTTTTATATGACAACTAGGGAAGTAGCTTGCATATAGCTTTTAGTTAATTGATCTTATTCTGTGTAAGAGCTTAAAGTATCTTGAGGTTTAGAGGTGTTAAAAAGGAAACCACCTGCCTATGATCATTCTTAAGAAACTCTAGCAAGTAACACTGAGATTCCTCAAAAGTGACCCAACCCTTGGTTCAGTGCCCATAGCACAATGGTTACAGCACCAGCCACATACACCGAAGGTGGCGTGTTTGAACCCGTCCTAGACCAGCTAAACAACTGCATCAAAAAAACAGCCAGGCACTGTGACAGGTGCCTATAACCCCAGCTACTTGGGAGGCTGAGGCAAGAGAATCGATTGAGCCCATGAGTTGGAGGTTGCTGTGAGCTGTGAGCCCATGGCACTCTACTGTGGGTGACAAAGTGAGACTCTGTCTCAAAAAAAAAAAAAAAAAGTGACCCAACCCCCTGTGGTAGGCTTCCATTCATCCTGGCTTTTTTTTGGTTTTTAAGACATAGTCTCACTTTGTTCCGCTCTGTAGGTGCTGTAGTGTCACAGCTCACAGCAACCTCAAACTCTTAGGCGATTCTCTTACCTCAGTTTCCCAAGTAGCTGGGATTACAGGTGCCTGCCACAACACTCGACTATTTTTTTCATTGTTGTTGTCATTGTTGTTTTAGCAGGCCCAGGTTGGATTTGAACCCACCAGCCCTGGTGCATGTGGCTGGTGCCCTAACAACTCAGCTATGGGTGACAAGCCAAATAGTTCAAGTTCATCCAGTCTTGAAAGATAATCCATAAGTAAGTCTGAAAACATAAATGAAAGCATTGAAAATTTCACTTTGTCATATGAATTGTAACATTAGTGAAATTAGGACTATGTGTTATTTTAAAAGATTCTAATCATTATATATCACAGTACCTTGTTCACATAAACAGATTTAAGAAATGCTTATCTATCTCTGATTTATTAATAATTGCACAAAAAACTTGAAAACATGCTGATATATATATATACACACACACACACATACACACACATTTGTTTATTTATTTATCTTGGTTAAAACCTTTTTTGGTAGAAACTTGCTACAAGAAAGGTGTTCACTTTTAGCTTTTAGTTACTTAAGCTGGAAAGCTTTTAAGTAAAAATTGAGATACAGAGTAATTCATCCAGAAAATTATGGGTAGAGTTTGAAATGCAGCCAAGGACTTCACATTCTTAGACTTTGTAGTAGGTAGTAGAAAAGAATCTTAAAATGCTTTTTCCATGTGGATAGAGTAAGTTCTTTAAGGAGCCAATTACAGTACCATATTCCTCAACTGCAAAGTGAGTAATTTCCTTCTCCTTATCGCTGTTGAACTATTAGAGATGAGCCTGCTGAGGGGGCATGAGTCCCCCCACGTGTGATGTGGTTGCAGGTGGCTGTCTGAGCAGCTGTCTCTGTGCCCCACGCCTTACTCTCTTCCTTCATGCAAAAAGCTTTTAAATTAACAATTTCATCTTCTTATACTTTTGGGGGGTAACGGTGAAACTTATTTTCTATAGAAACAACATTCATTAGCTCTTCATTGAAAATCCAGTAAAAATTGCATTTGGGTTTAATAAGCACCGTCTATTTCCTTCCTGTTCACAAGTCCCCGTGAGTGGCAGAGGCAGGCTCCACTTCAGCCACCTTTCTGAAGAACTGGTTTGATTCCCTGCAGCACAGGCACTGTGAACAGCGTGATTCAGATTCAAGCCCATTTCCTACCTCGGGCTTAACATTGAAAGTCATAATTTTAATAGAATAATTCATTTTGGAAAGGTAGGCGGCCAAGCAATCATGTTAGCTGCTGCTATTTATTAATAATAAATGTAAAACACCAAGAGAAAATACACATTCTTAAGCTAATCAGACAGTGTGGCTTCAGGAATGAAACACAAAATCTTTCAGCTGTTCCTTGAAAACATTGGAGCATCAAGTTCAATATTGATTAAAAAAATCTGTAAGCACAAGCATAGAATACAAAACAAACCTCTCTGTATCGCCTGCACAGTGTGGGCCTTTACTGGCAACGTGTGTCCAATGTCCAGTGTGAGGAGTCTGTGTCTAGGAACTTGGGCTCCCAGATGAGGACGCACTCCGGGGGGCTGAGACGTCTGGCTCGCAGTGGGGCGGGGTGGGTGATGTGACGCCGCTCCCAGTGATCCGTTCACTTCTACGTGGCAGAAACTTCCAAAGAAGGTCATTGGTGTATCTAAGAGATTATGACATTTGAATTATGGTTTCAAACACGTTTGGCTTTTACACTACCTTAGAAAATGAAATAGCTTTTGATTTGTGGTCATTTTGCATTAATATGCATCTCTCTCTTGTATTTCACTTGAAATTAGGCAGGCTGGATTTATAGGTCCCACATTACTTCTTGAGGTGCCTACGGAATTACATATTTTAAACAAATCATTCTGACCAAGTTGACATCAGGTGCAAACAACAAGGGAGACTAAGGAGGAGGCTCCGGATTTTTCTAGCTATTAATAGCAACATTACCAGCATGGAGACCTCTGCGTGGCATGCTAGGCAGGGTGTCCTTCGCTGTAAATGATCCTGTACCCAGCAAAAATTAAAAAAAAAGCACCAGATGAGAAATTCTGTGATATCTGTCATGAGATATTTTTCTACATTAGGAATACTTTGGAAAATACATTTTCAGGTTTCTGGGTCTTTGATGATAGGAAACTTAATCCCATATTTTATGAACGTATCAAAAGTAGAAGATAATGCATTCTTCTACCTGCTAAAATGTACTATCTGTATTTGGGGATAGTCTTGTGACTTCCTTTGTCTCCATAGCTATTGCTGGCTTACTGCGTAGAAACTTCACATCTCTCCACATCTTCTTTCACTTTGCTTTGGCCTCTTTATGTAATCCTACGAAACTCCCAGGAACAAATTTGCAGAGGATGTAAACAGACAGAAAAACATATCATGTTCCTAGATTAGCAGAAACAGCATTGTTAAAATGTCTGTACTACCCAAAGTGATCTACAGATTCAATGTAATCCTCATTAAAATAGCAACATCATTTTTGGCAGATCTAGAAAAAGTAGTGCAATGCTTTATGTGAAAGAAAAAAGATCTTAAATAGCTAAAGCCACCTGGAGGAATCAGAACAAATGAGGAGGCATCACTTTACCTGACTTCAAGCTATACTGCAAGTCTGTAGTCACCAACACAGCACGGCACTATTACAGAAAGAGAGACATAGACTTAGGGATCAGAATAGAGAACCCAGGTATAAAGCCGCCCATGCATTGCTATCTGATCTTTGACAAAGTAGACAAAAACATACATTGAGGAAAAGCATTCCTATTCAAAAACGGTGCTGGGAACATTGTACAGCCATGTGTGAAGACTAGAACAGGATCCGTACCTCTCACCGTTCACAAAAGTCAATACACAATGGATAACAGACCTAAACTTAAGATAGGAAACTATGAGAATTCTAGGAGAAAATGTTGGAAAAACTCTTAAAGATATGGGCCTAGGCAAAGAATTTATGAAGAACCCCCCAAAGCAATCACAGCAACAACAGAAGTTCACAAATGAGACTTCATTAAATTAAAAAGCTTCTGTATGGCCAAGGAAATAATCAATAGAATGAACCATTAATCTACAGAATTACAGAAAATACCTGCACGCTATGCATCTGATAAGGGGCTGACAACAAGAATCTATAAGAACTCAAGAAAATCAGCAAGAGAGAAAAAAATCAACCTTATAAAAAAGTGGGCAAGCACCCGTAGCTCAGTGTTTAGGGCGTTGGCCACACACACCAGGGCTGGTAGGTTTGAACTGAGCCCAGGGCTGCTAAACAATGACAACTACAACATAAAAATAGCCGGGCATTGTGGCGGCTCCTCTAGTCCCAGCTACTTGGGAGGCTGAAGCAAGAGAATCACTTAAGTCCAAGAATTTGAGTTTGATGTGAGCTGTGACTCCATGGCACTCTACCAAGGGTGACATAGTGAGATTCTGTCTCAAAAAAACCAAAACAAACAAACAAGCAAAAAAGAGGGCAAAAGATATGAACAGAAGCTTTTCAAAAGAAAATAGACTAAGGGAAGCACCTGTAGCTCAAAGCATAATTCTCAATTGCAGAGATGTAGAATCAGCCCCAGTGCCCACCAGTGCATGAGTGGGTTAATACAATGCAGTATATGAGTGCCATGGAATAGTACTCAGCTGTACAACATGGCAAACTAATACCTTTTGTAACAACTGGGATGGAATTGGTGATTCTTCTTCTTTTTTTTTTTAGAGACAGAGTCTCACTTTATTGCCCTTGGTAGAGCGAGTAGGGTGATTATTATTCTTTGTGAAATATCACAAGAATGGAAAAACAAGCACCACATGTACTAGGTATTAAGTCAGAACTAATTGGTCCACACACAGGCGCACACAGATGGCGGCAAACCTCATGGAAACCAAGCCAGTGGGAGAGGGGAGAAGGGAATGAGTAAATTCATATCTGACGGGTATGATGCATGCTTTCTGGGAGACGAGTGCACTTGTACTTTGACTCAAATTGCTCAAAATCAAATCATGTAACCAAAATGATTGTACCCCCTGTAATATTCTGAAATAAGAAGGGAAGAGAAGATGAAGAGAAAAGGAATAACTTTAGCATGAATAATGGTAGATGCAAGTCTGGATAACTTTAGTCTGGATAATGGTAGACACAAGAACGGAGAAATGTTCCCAGAGAGCAGTGATGCTAAGGCTTTACTCAGCATATGACGTCATAGCTTCACTCAGCATATGACATCATGCTTTACTCAGAGCATGTCATGCGTTACTCAGCGTATGATGTCACGCTTTACTCAGCATATGTGGCCTGTATTCAGGGCAAGGACACTTTACCTATATTTTATTTCAAATAATGACTCATTACTCAATAAAGCAAATGGTTCCTGCATGCCTGATGCCCTTATTTGAAGTATGTGGAATGAAGTTTTTTTTTATAGAATTCAGAACGCTCAGTGTGCAGAAACTATGCTAAAGAGGGCAGAATTAATGTGGTTTTATAGAGGAAAGAGACATGAAAGAAAGGTAGAACATAGTGAAATTAGACATTTTAAAAAATTCTTATAGAAATATTCTCATAACGACCTGAAAAAATTTAAATAAACTCAGTTCTTTTTTTTTTAAATTAAGTCTTTTATACACAGATCATAAATACATTCATGCCATTATGGGATTCAATATGTTGACTATTTGTACAAATTGGAGTGCTTACATCCTACTAAACAACATAGTCTTCACCTCAATTACCCAATTACAGGATTAAGACATTTGTGTTCTACACCTGATAGATCCAACCTGTACTCGCAATATGCTCCATAGGCGCGGTCCCCCTCCCCGCGCGTCTCTCTCCCCACCACCTCTTTACAGATGTCAGGTCGCCGCGGGCCTCAGGGCACTGCTCATACGATCCTGCTATTGCTTCCAACTCGGTCTGTACTTCATACGTTCCTGTCTTCATCGTGGTTCCAGCAGATGTTTACAACTATATCACGTGTTTACTAAACATAATGCTGTTACTTCAAACTATAGATAAGCATTGGAGTCACCAAGAGGCTTTTACAAACATAAATTCTTATCCCTCGCCAAGTCCGAGTGGAAAATTATATCAGTACCTAAAATTTTTCTCCACGTTGGTTTTGTTGCACATTGGCAATTGAATACCTGTGGCAGCGAAAGAGGCATTGATGACAAGTAATTGTAAAAGTATATGCTAAATATTATTGTCAGGTACAGCACACAGAACGATTATGGATGGCAAGAGTTCCCGGCTGGGTGAGCGAGTGACTTTAGCGTAAAGAATAATTGGAATTAGGTGGGGAGAGAAGGGAGGGAAGGTCAATGTATGCCAAAGGCACACAGGCGTGGAATAACTAATATTCTAACAGTTTTCAAGTACATAGAAAAGTTTTAAGGCTTGCACTTGTATTTAGCAATAGTTAGCATTAGCATCCTAAAGTAACATTTCCAAAAACCAAAACAAACAGGAAAAAACACAACAACACAAAGACAACAATAATAAACCTTTAACTTTCTCTTAGTGAAAACATCTGGAGTCTCAGGAGTTTGATACTCAAGTTATGCCTTTTCTGAAGCATACATAATATATACCTGCTAAAAAAATAGTGTCCCCTCCCTAAAACAATCTTACTGCACATTAGGAAGCAATCAACTTCTTGATCTGCACGTCTCCTTCTAATTCTAAGGGTCCATGAGTCTGAGTGTGCACATGTCGTATGTGTTTTGTTAACAAAATAGAATAACTGTAGGATTTTCTCTATTTTTAAGGTAATACTTTAGGAAGACCTCTTTTCCTGATTGACATCCCAATTTCTGAGAATTCATCACCATATATTGTCAGAAAATTATTTGATATATTCTAGTCTTGAGCTGCTCCTTTGCTTTCTGAAGGCCTGTGGTAACACGGGGGGAACTAGGACGAGATGGGCAATAGAGTTGGGAGGCCACTGGACAGCAGTACGGTCTGGCAAAAAAGTGGGGAGGATGCCACGAGTTAACGTTTAAGATGATGTTATTTTTTGGCCTAGAAGTTGAACATCAAAGATAGATACCACATCACCTTTCATGCTATTTTTTAAAATCAGATATTGCATATATTTAGGAAAATGCTGAAAATTGGCCAAATACCATCCCGTGTTCCGTACTGATATCTTTGATCTTAATTATGCAACATGCACTTTTACAGCATTGATAATCTCATTAGACAGTTTCACGAGATTAGACAACTTTTCAATTATCTTTTGAAGAAATATAGGCATCATCCTTGAGAAATTATACTAATGTAACATCTCTTTATAAATAAAATAACGTAGTTTTTTTGGAATTACTTAAAGTTATGCATTGATTTTCACTATGTAATCTAAGAATATATTTCTTCAAAAATACACAATACACCTAATAGAAAACATACATATCATGTGACATTTGTTTGTATTAAAATAATTATTAATTCAAAAAATACAAACTTGTCTGACCTGCTGAGGTGGAATTAGAGTCTCTCTTAGTGCTGGACATTACGTGAGTCGTCATTGTATTAAACTGAAACCACTGGGATCTGCTTCTGGGGCTTATGTTGGCTCGAGACAAGAGCATCACGAATGCAGGTGTGTGAGACTTTGCAGCGTGGTGCGTTCCTGGGGTTAATATCCGTGATTGTCAGGTTAAAACTAGCAAATGCCAACATTCACATAGTTGGGTGTTCACACAGTTGGTCTGATTTTCAGGATGCATGAAAGTAAAAAGAATTACTTGATTGGCTTCAAAAACAGCATTGAGTATTTTGGCTTGAAATGAACCGCTTTTATATATTAACTACCCAGCATCAATTTCCATCTTTTATTTGTATATTGATTTTGTTTTGAAAAATGATCTCTCTCCTGTTACATGTGGTCTGGCTGGTGGAATAATTCACGTCATACTCCTTGTTCACATAGGGGAGCTGGAGGTACCCCCACATCTCAGCACTCAGGCAGCAGCATGGTTGCAAGCAAAAGTTAGGTGTAGCCAAGTAGACTTTGCTTCTAGGATCCCAAACCCGGAGGGAAGTGAAGTAGGGTGAGAGAAATAACAGAAGATTATTTGTTCCATGTTTTTTTTTTTTTCCCACTAAAGCATTTCCAGTCTTGATTCTTGCTGTGATTCTAATCCTGGTTCTCCATCACATCATCTGCTTGATAACTTCCCGAAATCCTTCAAATAAATGTCATTTTATCTTGATAACTTCCTGAAATCCTTCAAATAAATGCCGTTTTATTTAAGTTACCTAGAATTGGTTTTTGTTGTTTGCAAACAAATACCTCTGACATAGGATACATCAAAATTCAGCGACATTGTTAAATAATGCCAGCAACATGGACGAGGAAATTAATGTGTCTTTTAAACTTCTAGTCCAGACCTTGGTGGGTGTCTGGGGATTATCAATTAGTTGTCACCTTCTAAAAATCTTCTTTAAACTTTGTGAAGTCCTTTTACTCTTGACCTTCAGAAATGAACAATTCTCATAAAATATTAAAAGATATGGACTTGATTTATTTTAGTGGGAAGAAAATGAAAGGCAAGGTTTTTTTTTTTTAATTTTTTTTGGCTTCACAATATCAGTGTCTACTTTCCTCTAATTTTAATGCAGAAGCTGTCAGGATACATTAGAGACAACTCGGTAAATCTTGACAGAAAAGAGACATTGAAAAATATTCCCTTGATTATCCATTTCCCTATTGAGACCAGGACTACTCTACCCATGATATACAATGTGTCTCAACCAAAACGGAAAATGTAGCTAATTACCATTTTATGCAAACGCATTGGGGATTTAAAACAAACAAAAAAAAGGCTGGGGAATTTAGTCTAACTGTCCAGGGAGGGAAATTCCATCTGTGAATGATACATTTCATAGCCGTTTTCCTCTGTCGATCTGTGTGTGTGTGTGTGTGTGTGTTTATAATCACCTATTTCAACCTTTGTGCTACTTGTTTGCAACATAAAAGAGAATGCAAGTGGACTTAGAGCCCACAGCATCTTGGAAAATGTGGATGGAAGGAGCTGCTTCTGTTGAAATCATCAGCCCTTCACTCAATTTCCCTGACGTGCATGTTTACGTAAATAAAGTGCTTCTGTAACATAGGCATATTTTGGAGCTATTTTCACTTGATTCCAGACCACAGTGATATGGCAAATATCACAAAAATGCGAGTCACACAATTTTTTTTGGTTTTTCAGTACATTTGAATGTTAAGTTTACACTATAGTTTATTAACTATGCAAGAACATTGCAGATACCTCATTTAAAAACATTTCCTTTTTAAACAATTGTGCTAGTCACCTGAGACGTCAATGTGTTATAATCTCTCTGTGGGTGGAGGGCCTTGCCGTGATTTTGAAGGCTGCTGAGTGATCAGGGTGGGGAGTGCTGAAGGTCGGGTGGCTGTGGCAAATTCTTAAAATAAGACAATGATGAAGTTTGCTGCATCCATGGACCCTGCGTTTCCAGGGTTTCTCTGTGACACGCCAGGCTATTGGATGGCATTTTACACACAGTAGAACTTCTTCTGAAATCAGAAGTCAGTTTTCCCAAACCCTGTCACTGCTCTATCAATTAACTCTGTGTAATACTCCAGGCCAACATGGTTCACAGCACCGTCACCAGGAGTCACTTCAACCTCAAGACACTGCACTTGTGTTGCTTGTCTGTAAAAAGGAATTCCTCATTTGCTCGGGTTTTAACTTTGTCCCTGCTATATCTATGCTTTAAATTCAAGATACCTTTTAATTCCTTGATTCTTCTGTTTACTCTTTCTGTATCCTGGCTTCCTTTTCTTCTGCATCTAATCTTAAAACCACAGATACTTATTTTGTTCCTCATCTTCAGTAGCCCTGGCGTTCGTCTCCTTGTCTGTGTGTATGCCCGCACTCGCGGCCCAGCCGTCAGTCTGGATCCTCTGTTTACTACGCCAGGCTGCTGCTGAGCATGGCTAAGGAAACCACAGAACCTGGGAAGAGTGCAGAGTGCAGATTTGTAGTTTTTAGCTTCACTTGGGTATTTACATCTCCTGAAAATCTTTTAAGCTTTTGATCAAAGTCTCTCTTCTTTGCATTATCATTCTAGGTTCTCAGGACTCTTCCCAAATTCCCTCACCCAGCCTTATCCCTCGGCTCCTGGAACTGGACTATGCCTTAGAATTCATAGGAAAAATGAGCTGGCCTAACTGGGAAGCCTCATTTCCCAACTTTTCATCTGAAAAGGACCTGTATTTATTCTATTTTATACTCTCTTTTCAGAAAGAGTGGTCTTTTTTTTTTTTTTGAAAAGAGCCCCCCCTGCTTTGCCATTGAGTCCCCACCATCCTCCCTTCCTTGGGGACTTTGGTCCGTCCAGTCACATGGCTGTTATAATCTCATAACTTTAACATTTCTTCCTACACTGTCTCCTGTCCGCAAATTTCCATCCTTCCAACCCCAAACAATCAATAAAGCCCAAATTCACTTCCACCTGGTATATTCTTCCAGACATCACATCATATGATTCAGTTCATTAACGACAAAGCTTCTTGAAAGGACACGCTTCTTGTCTCCCTCGCACCACTGACACCAGGCTCCCTGCAATGAGGGTCACATGTCTGGAAGCCTGTGAAGTACTCTTGCCAAAACTGCCAGCAACTTCTAATTGCAAACTTCAGTGGGTCCTTGATGGTTTTTATATAATTAGTTTCCTAGTGTCATTTGACTGTAGAGTTGACATTTCATTTTTGCCTCAGAAAATTCTTTTATCTCTTGGATCTTTGTTTTCTTTCTACTTTTCTGCGATGTCTTTCTCCACCTCTCTTTTAGACCTGTATCCTCCACCTCATCCCAAGTTTCTCTGTTCTCCATGGTTTTGGATGATATTGGGCAAGAAAGATGTAAAATCTGCCATTTTTCCTGTTACCTCAGAATTGCCATCAGCTGCCTCTGTGGTTTCCTGTGTATTAGAAAAGAAATGCTAAGAGTCATGCTCTGAAAAGGCAACATAAGCTAAGATGCAATAGTCTGCATTTTAATACAAACCTCCTTCTGTATAACATAGTGTATTTCTAAGAATTTTTGAAAGTCTGGTTTCAGGCAGTACCTGTGGCTCAAGAAGTAGGGCGCCAGCTCCATATACCGGGGGGTGGCAGATTCAAGCCCAGCTCTGGCCAAAACTGTCCCCAAAAAAGTCTGGTTGACTTCACAGTGGCATCTGGAATTCAACTTGTAGAAACCAAGCCTATTTTTATGTCCCAAACCAGTTGCTTAACTTTACTAAGTGCTCCTTAGTAAATGGCACTTCTCTTTCCCAACCACTGGAATTTACTCACTAGCCATTTGTTGGAAATCATTATAGATTATTTCGGCCCCTTTCATCCTACTACTTACTAAATCATGTCAATTCCTGATTCCTCATCAAAGAACTCTGCTGTCTCCATATCTGTTTATCAGAATTTTCAATTTTAATAGTTTTTAACTGATATTTTTCTCCTATTCACCCTTTTATTTCAACTCTTCTCAATGTTTAATATTTTAAATATTTGATATGTGTAAAATCTTCAAATCATTCTCACTGCTTTCAAGGAAGAACTTAAACTAACTTAGGTATAAAAAAGGGCACCCCATCATTTTATCCCATTCCCCCCCGTGTTATTTCTTATATGCAACTTCTGTTCCGATTATATCTTAATGCACATTCTCTGAGTTCTCTGTGGATTTAAACATAATCATCTCTCTCTCTACGATGTCAGTCATCCCCTCTTTTCCTCATGAATTACTATAATCTCTCAATCGCATTTTGATTTCTCTCTATAGTCTGTCCTCATCTACAATAAGCAATTGTTGAATTATTTCGTTATTATTACTTTTAACACCTGGTGCTTATCTTCTAATACTTATTCAGTGTCAGACGCCTGTGTTAATTGTTGGGTAGGTTTCTGTCTGGGTTATGAGAATGTGGTGAGATCTCTAAGGACAAGGACTGCGTCTTTTAGTGAGTGCCTGGCAACTTGTGCTACTGAATACAGCTAGCACAGAATAAGGGATTAATAAATGAGTTAATTCCAATAGCTAAGAAAGTCCAATGAGAGGATTTATAAAAATACTTCATCAATGTCTTATGTGAGTGAGATTCCAAGGTGAGTGGACTTAGTCTATCCAAGGATATTGAACTCTAATTTTTAACTGTCCTTCCCCAATCTCATGTTAGATAACAGCACCATGTCAAAAGGATTTGAATAAGTTTGTTAAAGATTCTTAAGAGTGAAAAATACTGTAACACACAATGTTAAGTGCGTGTGTGTGTGTGTGTGTGTGTGTGTTTGGTCTATCTGTACAGGTATCATCGTTTTTTATAGAAAAACTTTTTTAAAATTTTACTTTTCTAAGGAGTTAGGAAGATATTTATATCTAGTTTTCCATCCTGGAATTGCTTATTTAGGTTGTCTTTTGAACCTGCCTCTGCAAATGATCACAAGTCCTAAGTCTGTTCCATAAAACTCCTCCCATCTGCAATATTGACTCTCCTGCTCACTAACTTTATTCTGACTCGTGATTGATCTGATTTGCCTTTTGGATTCAGTGTAGTTTCCTTGCTACAGACCTGGACAGTAAATAGCATGGTCCTAAATCCCAGTTACGTAGTCTCAGCTTTCCTTTTTGAAATAACTCTCCCTCGGTTAATCTAGGCCAGGGTTTCTCAGTGATAGCTGCACACTCCAAATATCTGAAGAGTTTAAAAATTACAAATTAGTTGATTGCAACCCAAATCAATTAGATGAATTCCTGGGGACAGCACAGAAGCACAAACATGTTTTCAAAGCCAGGGATTAGCATTATTGACAGTATCACTGACATAGGCCCCGACATGGTGACACTTTTGTGTCTAAAAAGCAGAATAAAAGCCTCCGTCTTCTATTCTGTGGACTACGGGGCTGTGAAGAGTCGGCAGCAGGGAGCAGAGGTTACAGTTTTTATCCAACCAATGTTTCATTAAGGGAATCCCCAGACAAGGCAGAGGAAGATAGGCTTTATGATATTTCTCTTCTTCATTCAAATTTTTGGTTTTATCCAATTGAATGTCAATCTGTTATTATTTTACCTTTTTTTTGGTACCAAACTGATAAAAAGCTATTAGCAACATATGCCAAATGTTTTCCACTAGTGGCACCAGTACACTAAAGGCGCTGACTCCAAAATGTCTGTTTCTGGGAGCACCAAAAGCTGAAATGCTAAATCCCAGAATATAGTGTTTTTATTTAGAGGACAAGAGTGAAATGGGTTTGGTTCAACATTAGAAATTGCTAATCCTATTTTCTAAAGTTGTTCCCATGAGTCCCTGTTTGTGATCAGATTATCCGCTGTGGCCAGGGGAGCTCAGAAGCCTGGGGGAGCCACCCCCGATCCCGCGGTACTGCCCAGGGGTGGACGTGCCGTGTCCCTCACACCGGGCTGCGGAGCTGGACGCAAGTGTGTCTCAGGAACAAGCGTAGGAAAGTAAACCGCCGAGTGACCAGAAAAGGAAAAATATAATTATTAATGAGACTCACTCTCTTAACGTTTGGCTGTTTGATAATTATTTATGTTTTAAATCGAGCATTTCATACAATGTGCGAGTGTTATCGGTCACCGTGCTGCTGCTCTGTATGTCCCTTTCATCCCTGAGTGACCCGTGAAGCCTGAGCTGATCTATTCCTCGGGTTAGGAAGGAAACGCTGTTTGCCGTCCTCCTCCACAATGGTGTATCTGTCCGGGTTCTCGAGAGAAGCAGAATCAGTGGGAGGTGGATTATAGAGGATTTATTATGAAGAGGTGGCTCGTGCAATTATGGAGGCGACAAGATCCCGTGATCTGCACGGTGAATCTGCAGCCTTGAGACCCAGGGGAGGCTGATGATTCAGTTCAAATCCAAAGGCAGGAAAAAAAGGCTCGTGTCCTGGTTCTGTGGCCAACAGGCAGAAGGATTTCTCTATTACCTGAGGCAGAGTCAGCCTCTTGGTTCTATTCAGACCTTCCACTGATTGGTTGAGTCCCAGCCACATGATGGAGAGCAGTTTGCTTTACTCGGTCTATTAATTTAAATGTTAGCCTGACCTAAAAACACCCTCCCAGACACACCTAAATAATGTTTGAGCCACTCCAGCTGGCACATGAAATTAAGCTTCAGAAACAGTAAGAGCACACACTCCTGGTAAGGCCAATCGAGAGCTGCTATTAATTGGGATTCACAAAACATGTTTGAAATATGTGAACTCTTTCTGCTTTTAAAAGATAGCTATAAATATTCCAGCAAGACTGTGACTAAAAGAGAATTTCCAAACTCTAACCATCAGCAAAGGACACAGAAACATGTAACAGGAGCAGGAAGTGATTTCTTCTTAGGTAGAAGTATAAGCCCTCTGGCTTTGTGACCCTTCTGCCAGCCGCTCTCCTAGACATCAGAGGCCCCACCATCCTGAATTTTTTCTGAGTTGGATAATTTGCAACTCAGCAAGTTCTATGAATACGGTCAAGTTTATTCATTCTCAGCTTAGCTAAGCAAAACCACCTTATAATTTTTGCATTATCTAAGTACCATTTGGACTTGAACTCTCTTTCTCTCTTTTCTAAGCGTGTGTGCACACACACACATACAAGTTCAAGTTCATTCCATATCCTATTTTATTTTAATTTTACTTAAACGGCTTGGCGCCTGTGGCTCCAGCGGCTAAGGCGTCAGCCAGGTACACCTAAGGTGGCGGGTTGGAATCCCTAGCCCGGGCCCGCCAAACAACAATGACAGCTGCAACCAAAAAATGGCCGGGCGTTGTGGCGGGCACCTGTGGTCCCAGCTACTTGGGAGGCTGAGGCAGGAGACTCACTTGAGCCCAGGAGTTGGAGGTTGCTATGAGCTGTGATGCCATGGCACTCTACCCAGGGGGAAAGCTTGAGGCTCCGTCTCAAAAAAAAAAAAAAGAATAGAGAGCACAAATCCAATGTACTCAATCCTAACATGAGGCCAGTAGATGTTCTAATACATGCCCACATAAGAGAAACACTCAAATCAATTCAAGGTCAGGGGTGGGGGAATGAGGGAGTGGGGAAAGGGGAGGAGGAAGGGGGATCGGGTTTAGGGTGTATGGCACACCCCTTGGGGGTGGGACATAATTGTAAGATAGACTCTACCTAACAAATGCAAATAGTGTGACCTGATTCTTTGTACCCTCAATGAACCTGGAAAAATAAAAAACAAATAAGTTAAGTTTAAAAAATAAATAAACATCCCACCTTCAGCCGCGTATTTTATCTATCTGCAGCACTGGCACACGGCCTTGTGCCTAATAGGATCTCGAATACCTATGTATGTGTGCATGTGTATTTATATTTTGATGAAACAACATCATCCTCTAAACTGTTATACTCTAACAAGGGAAAAGAATAATGAACAGAAACTCAAAGGCCAAATGCTTGGATGGCAATAAAAAGTGGCTGACATTGGTCGCCAATCTTCTATTTCGAAGGTGTAAAATATTTATTTTGGTTGCATTTTCTTTGCTTTCAAAATGCGCCAATGAATTTCTTTTTTCCTAGAGATTATTGAGATGCTTTTGAAAATTGATGCTTAAATTTTTATTTTTAATGGGTTTTTTTTTTTTTTTGAGGTGTAATGAAGATACACTTCCAAGGAGTACTATCTGTTAATTGTTAACTTATGTGACCACCTGTGAAACCATTACCACAACCAAGGTAATGACTTTATGAGGACACCAGGAAGAGCTGGGAAAGGATACAAAAAAGCATGAGGATACTTTGGGGGGCAGGGGATGGTGAAAGACTTGCTCATTGTTGTATTTAAAATTTTAAATCTTACTTCAAAAATACAATGTGTGTGGTATTTTTGTTAAAACTCGGGCCAGTCAAGGGCAAATCTTAGTAAGTAGCTTGACATTTTGGTTTATTAAAAATATTTTTCTTTTGCAAGACTTAGAAGTACATTTCTATTTCTAAAATTAATCGCTCTTCTTAAAAGATAAATAATAGTCTTGTGTGTGACAGATACGTGTCCTGAGGGAAGGTGATACCATGGGGTGTAAAAAATCTCTTTGGGCTTTATCTGTTTTATTTCTTGATTTTTATCAGATGGTCAGTAACTTCATCTCAGTTCATTTCCTTGTTTTGACTTTTTCAGGAAGAAAATGTTCCTATTTATACATAAAGCGTTTAACGAAGGTATAGAGCCTGGTCGGCCCTTCATATTTCATATCACAGCTTTTCAGAGGAGATGTCTATGTTTAAGTTGACATTTTCACTAACTCTGCTCAAGTTCATTCTAGATTAAATTGGACATATCTGCTCTTACAAGCAATAACCACAAGAAAAGGCAAAATTGATTTTTTAGGCGACACTGAGAAATTTATAAAAAGCTACTTGAGCTATCAGTCAAAATGCAGATTCATTCTCAACCCACAGGTAAGTGTGAATGGCAGAGAAGGCAGACAGGTGGACGTTAGCTGTGGTTATGTAAAGTCTTACAAAATCTCAGATAAAGGAGATATCACATGTAAATAGACACAAAAGCATCTGATCAGACTCAAATATAAAATGGTAGAGATTATCTTCTCATATAATCCATTTGCTTGACAGATTCAATGCAAACATATAAATGTTTTTTCATGTGAATAACTAGAAACCCGGTAATACGTACCTATCACCCTTCCTTCAGCACATTTTTTTTTTTTTTTGAGACGGAGCCTCAAGCCATCCCCCTGGGTAGAGTGCCATGGCATCACAGCTCACAGCAACCTCCAACTCCTGGGCTCAAGCGAGTCTCCTGCCTCCACCTCCCAAGCAGCTGGGACCACAGGTGC
>CAUYQV010024101.1:0-35279 GCA_963574575.1 Galagoides demidoff | reverse complement strand
AAAAAAAAAAGATTTCTTTTGTCTGAAAAAGGATGAGGTTTTTGTTTCCTCCTAAGTAGAGAGGTTGGACTAAGGGGTTCACTCATTTATGCCCTGGAGGAATGACTAAAACTGGTGTATTGGATGCCTGAAACTGACCTTTAGTTGTATCTTATCTCTGTGAGTAGCCGCCAATCAAGAGCTTACAAAGAAAATTAACTTAAACTGAAGTTAGTCCGGGTTTTACTACCACCACTTGGCAATTCTCTCTACCTCTTAGGAGCAGGCCCCCCCCCACACACACACTTGTCCCCATCACTAAATCCAGATCCCTAGGGGGCACAGCTTCTTAGTAAGTATCCTCTGAAACAACCCCAGGTAGGAGTTTATCCCGTAAGTAAATAAAGAACTCCCACTTAAACACCATTCTAATTTACACCCAGATCACACAACCGTCCTCCTTCTAAGAAAACATTTATTATATACATCAAAAGTTAAGAATGGTTGCGAAATTCCCAAACTTAAAAAAAAGAACAAGTACGTGGCAATCGGATGAGTGATCTCTTAGATCGTTCATCCTTTCAGAGGAACCCAGCACTGGACCCCTGGATTCTCTGGCTGCAACTCCCAAGTAATTAGCATGTTTCCCATTATTCCCATTAACAGCCCTCCCTTGCTTCTCTCCCCGCCTTGACTCTTACCCTCCTCTTTTCACAGCAACTCTGTCCCCACCCACCTGACCAGAGTTACTTCTGAGGCAGCACGGATTTCCTTGGCAGCCAGCCAGGCAGCCACAGGTCTTTCGTGCCGCCCTCCTGCGACCTGTGGACATTGCTCTCCTGGGCCAGATAAAGATTTGTTCTTGGAGGGGTGGGGAGTCACGGGGTATGACACACCTCTTGGGGACTGGACACAATTACAAGAGGGACTTTACCTAACAAATGCAATCAGTGTAACCTGGTTGTTTGTACCCTCAACGAATCCCCAACAATTGAAAAAAAAAAAAAAAAGATTTGTTCTTTACGGAAAGTGATATATTTTATTACCATGACATGCTTTTTTTTTTTTTTTTTGAGACAGGGCCTCAAGCTGTTGCTCTGGGTAGAGTGCTGCGGCATCACAGCTCACAGCAATCAACTCTTGGGCTCAAGCGAGTCTCCTGCCTCAGCCTCCCAAGTAGCTGGGACCACAGGTGCCCGCCACAACGCCTGGCTATTTTTTGTTGTTGTTGCAGCCATCATTGTTGTTTTGTTTGGCGGGCCCAGGCTGGACTTGAACCCACCACCTTAGGTGTACGTGGCTGGCGCCTTAACCGCTTGAGCCACAGGCGCCGAGCCACCATGACATACTTTTAAACACTTCTTCCAGACCCAATTACTAAATGTTGAACATGTAAGTGCTTAATGGTAATGGATTAGTTTCTGTATCCTCATAAAAACAGAAACAAAAACCACTCCGTGAGGTCCGGCGCAGCCGCTCCTACCTGTAATCCTAGCACTCTGGAAGGCCCAGGCAGGTGGATTGCTTGACCTCAAGAGTTCGACTCCAGCCTGAGCAAGAGCTCGACTCCGTCTCTACTAAAAATACAAAAACTAGCCGGCTGTGGTGGCTGGCACCCGTAGTCCCAGGTATTTGGGAGGCTGAGGCAAGAGGATCGCTTGATCCTAAGAGTTTAAGGTTGGTGGGAGCTATGATGTCAGGGGACTCTACCCAGGGCGATAGAGGAAGACTGTCACAAAACAAACCAAAAAAGCACTCCGTGAAACAGGGACCAACACAAACCCCGCGTCACAGGTGAGGACAGAGCGGTGAAGCAGCTTGCTGGGTCCCAGAACTAGTATACAGCGAGACGCAGCTTGCGCCCAGCTGGTCTGAGTCGCAGCGCACCACCGCGCGAAGCACTTTCTACCTGGCCACCACTCGCATCATGACGAGCTGGAGACATCCAGGAGGGCAGGCCCTCCCTGCCGGCCTGGAAGACACGTCACCGCGGGGCGGGGGCCGTCGGGAGCCCCGCCCCCGGCCGGTTAACTGGCGGCAGCTGCGCTGGCGCCCAGTTCGCAGCGAAGCGGTCGGAGGAGGTGCGTCCGGGCGGCGAGGGCCATGGCCACGGTGCGGGAGAAGGCGGCCGCGCTGAACCACTTGCCTCTCCACGGCCCCGCGCACAAGCCTCCTGGTAGGTGCCCAGGACTCTCTCCAGGGACGCCGCGGGCGGGCTGTGGTCCTGGCGCGAGGCGGGCGGGCGGGGAAGGCGTGGGCGTTCGGCCACCCGTGCCCGGGACAGCTGCGGTGTCCCGCACAGCTGTGACTACTCCGCGGACTGCGGCCAGCTGGGGTTCCTCTCCGGCGCTGGTGGACCCCGCCGCCCGCGTAATACAGCTCTTTTACTAAGTTGCCCAGACTTTACCTTCCCCCGCATTGGTGCGCCCGCTATGTGCCAGGCAGTCGCCGTACGTCTGGATAAGGCACCACATGGTTACTGGTGAAAAGTATGATGGTACCTGGGATGTACAAGGCTGTTTGTCCGTGGCTTCACCCAACAAACCTTGACTGCACAGTAATGGCCAGGGACCGAGTGCTCCCTTGTCCACATTATACTCCAGACTGGCAGGAATAGAGTCACGCTGATCTCTCCAGACTCTTCCAGGGAGAGATGAGGTTTTTTTCTTGTGTAAGTTCTACTGGCAGGAACTTGACATAAATTGTTAAAGAGTTTCTGAATAAGTACTATTATGTGATTTTTTTTTTTTTTACTTTTAAAAAAGTTACATGACATTAGTATAGAAGTTAGTGAATTGGGGGCATTTTGTTTAGGATCTTGGTCTCTTCAGAATTTCAAACAAATGAACATAATTGGATTATCCGTTCTAAAATGCTGATTCTAGGATATACACAACTCAGTAAATAGGTCTGAGTTGGCCAGAAAACACTTGGCCTTTATTTCTTTTGGATAAGTTAAAATATTTTCCTCTTTCTGGAGTTCCATAATAGGGTTTTATAGGAGGAATTGGTTTCCTATCAGACAAAAGTTTTTCATTTGTAAAATGCCAACTCATGAAACTGACTCCTTCCTCTAGGTCAAATGGGTGCATCTCAGTGGCCCACTCTTGTGTTTAACTTAACTAATTAATGCTCCTTTTAATCTTCAAAATGCTAGTGATAAACTGTGATACAGAAACTTTTTTTTTTCTTTTGAGACAAAGCCTTACCCTATTGCCCTCCGTAGAACGCCCCGGCGTCACAGCCCTCAGCAACCTCCAGCTCCTGGGCTCAGGCCATTCTCCTGCCTCAGCGTCCCCCACACCCCCTAGCAGCCGGGACCACAGGTGCCCACCACAACAGCCGGCCATCTTTTCTTTGCAGTTTGGCCAGGGCGGGGTCTGAACCCCTCACCCCTGGTTATGGGGCCATACTACTCACTGAGCCACAGGTGCCGCCCAGAGAAACTTTTTTCGTTTGTACTTTTTTTTTTTGAGACAGAGTCTCACCATGTTCCCCTAGGTAGAGTGCCATGTCCTCCCAAGTAGCTGAGGTGCCCGCCACAATGCCTGGCTATTTTTTGTTGCAGTTTTCTTTGTTGTTTAGCAGGCCCTGGGCTGGGCTGGAACCCACCATTCTTGGTGCATTTGGCCAGCGCCCTACTCACTGAGCTATGGGCGCCGAGCCTCGTTTGTACTTTTTTAAGAAACATCATAATACTGACCTTAGTCTGCTTCCATTTAAAGAATTCAGATAAGCACATTATGGCCACAGAGCATCTCCTTGATGTACTTTGAGAAGAGAGGAAAAATACTAAAACATTTAGGAATTTAAAGCCAATGATACTGAAAAACAGTCTTGAGAAATGTTTAGGCTCACTTTCTGAGTGACTAACCCACCCACCCCCACCCCACCCCCTAATTTCACCCGCTTAAAAACATGATACCCTGTTTTCTCTAACAGCTGAAATACCCATTCTGGGCTTTCGGCATTTGTGAACAAGTTATTAGATGGTGTACAGGAGTATGTATTCAAAAAGTAAGTAGGGGGCGGCGCCTGTGGCTCAAAAGGGTAGGGTGCCGGTCCCATATGCTGGAGGTGGTGGGTTCAAACCCAGCCCCAGCCAAACACTACAAAAAAAAAAAAAGAAGTAGGGCAGCACCTGTGGCTCAGAGAGTAGGGTGCTGGCCCCATATACTGGGGTGGTAGGTTCAACCCCAGCCCCGGCCAAAAAAACAAACAAAAGTTATTAAAAAAATTTAAGTAACTGACTCTCAGAGGGAAGTGTTGTAGTGCTGTTCCTCTAAATTTTTATTAAAGGAAAAGAAAACCACTATCCTTGGCTTACCAGCTGCAGTGGCCTGGGAAGGGCCCTCCCATGTGCTCAATTATTTTGCTGGCTACAGCTGAAGTCCCTACCTGTTAGCATTTGTTAATCCTCCTTCTAGGTTGTTGCCTAGTGGAAGTCCAGTTCCTGAAACATTGCTTGACATTCCTTTTCTGTGAGTTCTGGCAGGCGGCTTTGTACTTTTGTTTCTTCACGGATTAGTAACTCTCCCATAACTTAAAAGGGCTGTAACCTTTAAGAGACCTGGTTTATGTAGAAGAAATAAGGTCTATACAGTAACTTCAGCCAGTACTTCAAAGACACTTGTCTTTTAATGATGTGACTAACAAGAAAGTGGTGTGTTATCCTGTTATCCCTTTAGAATGTAACCTAATCCTTTGAGTTTGCCTGGTGTCACTTTTCCAGGGAGCTCAAAGTACTTCCCATTTGCTATCTCATTAATGCATGAATTAAAGCAGGGACCAAGCCTGCTTTGTTGATAGTTATCTCAACATATTTTAGAATTATTCTTGTTAGTAGACTTATTTTACATGTTTACCTTCCTGCAGCTTTCTTTTTAGAGGTGATCTCAGCCTTCAGTATGACATCTCTAATGCCAAATAAGAAAATCAACTTTGGACTACCAGAACCAATATCCAGTAAAAGTATTGCAATTTTGTCAATAATACAGGAATTTTTTTCCACTCAGACATAGCTTTCCAGGTTTAACATGACAAACACAATTTTCTTTACATTTATCTGTTTTCAGGACATGTTGGTTACTGTCCGACAAATGTTCTTTTCCTTTGTCTTGACAATTCTGTAATGTTTTAAAATATTGAGAAAATTTTTAAGATACAATTCTAAATGATTTAGAATTTATAGATTTGTTTTCTGATGAAAAGTGAACTCGTTGGATTGTGTCGCACCTTGCCTGCTCGAAACTGTTGAGCATTGTTTGATTGAATACTGTTCAGAGCTTGATATCATCCAGATGGTAGTAGTAAAGGGTAAACTCCTAAGGGTGCAGACTGTGTCCTCTGAGTTCAGAGGAAGAATGAAACCTCCCTTAAAATTTTAGTATAGAATCACTAAAAAGTGATGAAGTTAGTATATACAGTTTCCATATGTCCTATACTGTTTCTCTTATTATCTAACGTTACTTAGTATGGTCTAGTCGTTATAATTAATGGACTGATACTGATACATGATTATTAACTAAAGTCCATACTTCATTTCCTTGGTGTTTCTGTTTCAGGACCCTATCCAGGATGTTATGTTCCGTTGAGTTGTCATGTCTCCTTAGACTCTAGACTGTGGCAGTTTCTTCCCTTTGTTTTTAGTTATACATCTGTTAATTGCTGGGCACTGTGTTAGCCACATCAACATATATGATCATATGATCCTTAAAATAACTGGAAGAAGTAGAGTTAGCTCTGTTTACAATAGAAAAGTTGGGCAGTTTGCCCAAGGTTGTGTTATCAGTAAGTGATAGACCCAGAAATGAAACTCAGGTCTTTGGCACTCCAGAGACCTTGCTGGTCTAACTGTTCGTTGTACCTAGCACTGGGTCTGCTGCATTAGCACACATTTCCATGTTGGCACAGTATTCGGTCAACCCAGGCTTTCTTCACCTCAGCACTGTTGACGTTCTCTTTGCTGTGGGGGCTGTCTGTGCACTGTAGGATGTTCAGCAGCATCCCTGGCCTCTATCTACTAGGCGCCAATAGCACTTTTGCCATTGTGCTAACCAAAAATGTCTCTAGATGTGTCCTGTGACAGGTAAAATCTTCCTACCAAGAACCATGGGGTTATTAAACCTTCTTTAAAAATCTTTACTTGTGGCTCAAGTGGCTAAGGCACCAGCCACATACACCTAAGGCGGCGGGTTCGAATCTAGCCTGGGCCCGCCAAAACAACAATGATGGCTGCAACCAAAAAGTAGCCGGGCCTTGTGGCAGGCGCCTGTGGTCCCAGCTACTTGGGAGGCTGAGGCAGGAGACTCGCTTGAGCCCAGGAGTTGGAGGTTGCTGTGAGCTGTGATGCCACAGCACTCTTCCCAGGGTGACAGCTTGAGGCTCTGTCTAAAAAAAAAAAAAAAAAATCTTTACTAATTAGGAATAATCAACAACCAACTAAGAAGACTAGCCAACTGTGTGTGTTGTGCTAAGGGAATCCATAAGGCAATAAGACAACTTTAACCTCTGTAAACTATAAGGAAATTTGAAAAAAATTAAGGCATTAACTCACTATTTAATTGCAAATCATCAACTATCTAAATTCTTTTTTTTTTTTTTTAAGTCCAGTGTAAAACTTGAGAATGACAGCTACTTGGGAGGCTGAGGCAAGAGAATTGCCTAAGCCCAGGAGTTGGAGGTTGCTGTGAGCTGTGTGACACCACGGCACTCTACTGAGGGTGACAAAGTGAGACTCTGTCTCTACCAAAAAAAAAAAAACAAAAAAACCTGAGAATGAAAACAAAATTGTTCTATGTTTATGTAGAGATAGTGTGTTTTTGTTTCTTTGTTTTTGAGACAGCGTCTTACTTTGTCACTCTTGGTAGAGAGTGTCATGGCATCATGGCTCACAGAATACAGGTAGTGTGTTTTAGTAATTCTATGTGTATGTCTGCCTTACGTTGGGATCAAGTTTTATGATGTGTATATTGATCTACTTCTGAAGATTTAATACAATCTCATTTTTTGAAGGGATTATAGAGTTGTTTTCCCCTTACAAAGGTTTTCACTGTAGGACTAGAGCAGGTCATGGTTGATGCTTTGTAACTTTTGAGTAAATGTAATTTCTTGACATGTTTATTTCATGATTTGATTTTTTTTTTTTTTTGAGACGGAGCCTCAAGCTATCCTCCTGGGTAGAGTGCCATCATGGCATCACAGCTCATAGCAACCTCCAACTCCTGGGCTCAAGCGAGTCTCCTGCCTCCGCCTCCCAAGTAGCTGGGACCACAGGCGCCCGCCACAACGCCCGGCCATTTTTTGGTTGCAGCCATCATTGTTGTTTGGCGTGCCCGGTTGGGGATTTGAACCCGCCACCTTAGGTGTACATGGCTGGCGTCTTAGCCGATTGAGCCACAGGCGCTGAGCCGGTTGCTAAGATCATATTGAAGATTTTTGCATCCATATTCATTAATGATATTGGCCTATGGCTTTGTTGGATCCTTTCCTGGTTTAGGTATTAAGGTGATATTTGCTTCATAGACTGTATTTGAGAGGATTCCTTCTTTTCCTATATTTTGGAAAGTTTATGTAATTTAGGTACTAGTTTCTTTTTGAAGGTTTGTAGAATTTTGATGAGAAGCTGTTGGGTCCTGGACTTTTTTTTTGGGGGGGAGGGGGGTTTGGGGGTGATTTTGTATAGTTGATGTTATTTCAGTGATTGATATAGTTTTATTCAAAATTTCTAATTCTTTCTAGCTCGCTTTTAGGTATTGGTCCATTTCCTCCATATTTTCAAATTTCTGAGAATATAGTTTGTTGTAGTAATCATTGAGGAATTTTTGAATCTCTGGGGTATCTGTTGTTATTTCTCCTTTATAGTTTCTGATTGATGTTATCAGTGACATGACTCTTCTGTTTCTGGTTAGCTCAGCCAAAGGTTTTATCAATTTTATTAATCTTTTTGAAGAACCAACTTTTTGTTTCATTGGTCTTCTGAATGATTCTTTTGTTTTCAATTTCATTTCATTCTGCTCTAATTTTGGTTATTTCTTTTCTTCTGCTTGATTTATGGTTGGATTACTCTTCCTTTTACAGTTACTTTTCCAGAATTAAGATGATCCATTGGATTGTTGGATTTGTTTCTGTTTTCTTTTCTTTTCTTTGGCTGTAGCTGGGTTGGAACCCTTGACCTCCAGTAGTTGAGGCTGGTGCCCTAATCCTTTGAGCCACAGGTGCTGCCCTATCTTTCTGTTTTCTTGATAAAGGCTTATAATGTAATAAATTTCTCTCTAAGGACTACCTTTGCAGTATCCCACAGGCTTTGATAACTTATGTCTTCATTATTATTTTGTTCCAAAAATTTAATAATTTCTTTCTTAATCTCATCTTTGACTCAGCTATTATTCAGCTTAAAGTTATTTAATTTCCATGACATTATTTGAGTATGAATATTTCTGTTGCTGTTGAGCTCAACTTTTATTCTGTGATGGTTTGAGAAGTTACAAGGAATAATTTTTATTCTTTTGAAATTGCTGAGTTTAGACTTGTGTTCTAAGGTATGATCAGTTTTGGAGGATGATCCATGGGCTTATTAGAAGAATGTGTAATTACATTGTGCTCGATATTATGGAAAATGAGTCTGAGTATTGCCTGGAAACCTAGTTTAGTTATGGAAAATTTCCTCAAAATGCATATGTCAGTAAAGTATTTTATTTCTACAACACAAATGAAATTCAGTTTAGCTGGATATAGGATCCTGGGCTGAGAGCTGTTTTGTTTAAGAAGATTGAAGATGATAACCATCCTCTTCTGGCTTGAAAAGTTTTGGCTGAAAGATCTGCAGTTATTCTAACATTTCTCCTTTTGAGGTAATGCTTTTCTTATGCCTGGATGCTTGCAGTATTTTCTCCTTCATATCAACTTTGACAAAGTTAATTACAATGTGTCTAGGAGATGCTTTATTTATATTGAGTTTTGCTGGGGTTCTCAAACTCTCTACTATCTGAATTTCTGTATCTCTTACAAGGCTTGGGAAATTTTCCTCCATAATATCTTGGAGTAGAGCATCTGTGCCTTTAGGACCACCTTTTTCTACTTTTGGGATTCCTATAGGTGGGATGTTTGATCTTTTGGAATGATACCCCAACTCTTTCAGGGAATGTTCTATTATTATTTTCCAGTTCTCTGCCTCTTTGAATGCTAGAGATTTCTTAAAAGCCTTGTCTTCAGTTCTGAGAGCTTTTATTCTGCATGCTCAACTGTATAAATGAGGATTCTACTGTATTTTGAAGCTCCTCAAATAACTTTTTCACTTCCTTGAGCTCTGTTATATATTTTCTTATTATTTCTATATCCTTGGTGGCTTTGTCTTTGAATTCATTAATTTCTTGAGACAACTTTTGAACTAGTCTTTAGATTTCTATTTCCATCTCTTCCTCCATTCTATTTATTTTATTTTCCATCTATATTCTGCATTCTACTTCTGACAATTCAATAATTTGTCTATGAATGACATCTTCTGTTCTATCTTTTTTGCATTCCTTGGAGGAGTTGATCTACTCTGATTATTTATGTTGCCAGAGTCTTCCACTGGTTCCACCCCATGAGCATTTTCTGCAGTTTGGCAATTAAAATCGGTAGGGTGAGATTGATTTGAAGGCCCCAGGAAGTGGAATTAACCAGCCCTTTACCAATGAGCTGGGGATTGTGATTGTGGCTTTTCCCCTACTACCTTATAAGGGTCCCTTTCAGAACTGCAGAGAGAGACTCTGAGGACCTGCTTGGTGAGATAATACAAGCTGTCTCTGTCTTGAAGTCAACCAGCCTCTAACCAATCCTAATGATTTGTAGTATTAGACTGAAATCTTAGCTGGAGAGTGATACGATCAACTGTGGTGCCCCATCCCCCTGCCAGTGACAGCTGGAGGAGAAATATCAGTCCTTTCCATCTACAAAACAACCGTTGCTCAACCTTGGAGGGTCCCCGGGTGGATAGGCCAGGTCAAGAGTTTTAATCAGGGCAGTACAATCACTGATCAACAGGGAGAGTTCAAAGGATCTCCAGCCACCCAATAATAGAAATCCACAGACAGTTCTGTCCCACTAACCTGAGGGGATGGAGCCTGGTTTTCACTAGTGAGTGACCAAATCAGAAAATGCCCACCAATGTCAGATCAGGGGTGCCAGTGACTCTGCCTGTTGCACACCTTTATAGCATCTCTCTCCTCCATGCATCCTTCTCCTTCCCCACCTGCTTCTACTCAAGTCACTGTTTCGGTGCTGCTGACCAGTGGCCCCCACAATGCCCCAGCCTCTAAGGGAATGGTCAAACACTCTGGGCTCTGCAGGGGGCAGGCCTTCAGACCGTCAGGTCAGGGGGGAAGGGTGAACTGGGAGTTCAGATTTACAGAGAAAATATTTGTCCAATTTTTATGCTGGGCAGGATGATGCCTAGGCTCACAAGTGGGACTTCTCTAACAATTTCTAAAATATCAAAATCAAATATCCTCTCAGTTTATAGTCAAATACCTAGAAATCAATATGAAGAGAAAATTTAGAAACTTGACAAATACATAGGAATTAAGCAACATGCTCCTAAACAATTAGTGGGTCAATGAAGAAATCAAGATAGATACTTAAAATTTTTTTTTGAAATGAATTAAAATGAAAACAGTATATACACAAATCTGTGGGGGCACAGAAAAAGCAATAAGTGCTAACAGATAAGTTTATAGCATTAAATGCCTACATCAAAACAATAGAAAGACCACAAATTAACAAATACTGCATTTCAAAGAACTAGAAGTACCAACCAAATTCCAAATTATAAGAAGAAAAGTAACATCAAAGATCAGAACAAATCTAAATAAAATTGAGAAAAAAGAACAATACAAAACATAAAGAACATGAAAAGTTAAAAGCTGGTTCTTTGAAAAGAAAAACAAATGTGATAAACCAGCAGGTAGAATAATGAATAAAGGAACAAAACATATTCAAATAGATACAACAAAATCTGAAAAGGGAATCTTTGCAACCAATAACACAGAAATATAAAGAAATACAAAAATTACCATAGACATTTATGAGTACCTCTATGTCTACAACCTAGAAAACTTAAAGGTAATGAAGGATAAATTTATGAAATTATACAATCACCCAAGATTGAAGAGGAAGAAATATACCTCCTGCAAAGACCAGTAATGAGTAAAAGGATTGAATCAATAATAATAAAAAAAACCCTCTGAATTACAAAAAGCTCAGAATCAGGTGGATTCACAGTTGAATTCTACCAGGCATACAAAGAATTGATACCAAACCTATTGAAACTGTTCCAAAGATCAAGGAACAAGGAACTTCCTTAATCTCTTTTATCAAGAAAGTATTATCTTCATACCAAATCCAGGAATGGATACAGTAACTAAACAACAGTAGAAATAGCAAGAAAACTTCAGTGCAGTATGTCACATGGATACAAAAACTCCTCAACAAAAGGTTTGTATACTAAATCAAACAGTATACCAAAAGGAAAATTCCATTATAAAGTGGGCTTCTTTCCACAAAGTAAAAACAAAACTATATGATCATGTCCATCTCAAAAGACTCAGAAAAATCATTCTATAAAATCCAGCATTGCTTCATAATAAAAATCCTCAAAAAACTCAGCATCAGGGGCGTATACCTCAAAATAATAAAAGCTTTGTATGACAAATTCCAGTCCATTTATTGAATGGGGGAAAGTTGAAAGCACTCTACCTAAGAATTAGAACAAGAAGATGCTTCATTTCATCACTTGTATTCAAAATATTACTGGAAGTCCTTGCTAGAGCAATCAGGAAACAGAAATAAAGACAACCAAATTTGAAAAGAAGATGGGATATGACTTATGCCTACAAAACTCTAAGGACTGAACTAAAAGACTCCAAGATTTTATAAAGGAATTAAGCAAGTTCTCAGATTATAAAATCAACATACATCAATCAATAAAATTTCTGTACACCAAAAAGGACCAAGTCGGGAACTAACTCAGGAACCCAGTCCCATTTACAATAGCTTTAAAACAAAACAAAACAAAAAAGAAAAGAAAAGAAGATCCCATGAGTAAATTTAACCAAGAAGATGAAAGATGATGTCTACAAGGAAGACTGCAAAGAAAGAAATCATAGATGAAATGCACAAATGGAAAAAACCTCCCATGCTCCTGAAATGGAAGGATCAATATTATTGAAATGATCACACGTCCCAAAGCAATCTACAGATTCAATACATTCCCTGGGAAAATACCAAAATTTTTCACAATAGTAGAAAAAAAATTAAAATTCATATAGAACAAAAAAAATAAAATAAAGGATAACCAGATAAAGCAATTTTAATCAAAAAGAAGAAAACTGAAGGCAACACACTACTAGACTTCAAATTAGACTACAGCATATAGGAATCAAACAGCATAATACTGCCATAGAGGCAGACACATAGATCTATAAAACAGAATAAATAATCCAGAAATAAAATCATGTACCTACAACTGACTTATTTTCAATGATGCAAACAAAAGCATTTTCTATGATGCAATTAACTATTTTAGCTAGTCCCCAAACTTTTTTGGCATCAGGACTGATTTCATGGAAGACGATTCATCCATGGAACATGAATGTTCTCCTAAGTAGGAGCTACCTTATGGCTATGCAAGGGCACAGAGAGTGGTATAATGGACACTGGAGACTTAGAAGTGGAGGTGAATGAGGGATGAAGAATTATCCATGTGGTACACTGCACATTACTCAGGTGATGGAGCCTCCAAAAGCCCAGATTTCACCACTGTGCAATATATACATGTAATGGAATAAATAAATAAAATTTGAAAAATAAAAATAGAAAAAAATATAGTCACCTCTTTACTATGGGATGGATGGATGTGTAATACAAAGTAAGACCACCGGCCTACATAAGTTTGGTAATATATTTGATGTAACTGACCAAAACAGGTGCTCAGCCTTCCTGAGAGTGCCTGAGAGCGAGGAGTCTTCCTTAGAGCTCTGCTGAACAGACAAGTGCTCAAAGAAAACCAGGTGGTATAATTTGACCTATATTCACTGACCATATAATTTTGTAAGTTTTCTCTTACAAAATGGCAAAATAGTGGTTTAATCACAAATCAAGGATGTTAGGGAAAAGATAGTGCTACCACACTTTATTCCTTTAAGATGTCTATTTTTAATAGTTCTACTCAATTTAAAGACATTTTCTTTCTCTTCTAATATATATCACTTGCTTAATTCATCACAGAGGATGTGACAAAATATAGGTCATTCATCAAAGTTTTATTTTCAAGGTAAAAAAAGCAGTGAAATAATAAAATCTTCTTTTTCTGCATTATATATTTAAAGTAACACAATAGTAAATCTATATGGTTTTTAGTTGATGTGTTAGAAATGACATTACTAATTGAATATTTCAGCTACCCTTTTACACTTCATTAATTTTAGCTAGTGGTTTTATTTATATTTTATTCCATCATGCAAAATAGATTTAAAACATTCAATCCTATTATATTTTCACATTTCTGAAATAAAAATGAATATAGTTTTCTATAAATGTGATCTAATTAATGATTCTAATATTTGTTGCTATCAAGTACCACTCTATTGCCACCTACTCCTAGTTCTAAAATGGTTGTTACCTATTCAATATCTAACTTGTGAACAAATTTACAGTTAACTGTCTATGGTATTGGCTCAGAAGAAAAATACAGAGCCACCTTAAATCTTTGTAAAGAAATTGCCAAGTTGATCTTTTTGACAAACTGTATAAAGAACTTACTTTAATGACTGTATTGAGTTATTTAAAAATAATTACCTTGCAGGCCACACATTTTACCCTCATTTACTTTGCTGGTAGTATATATAATATTAATAACTTGCTACTCTTTCAATTTCAATGCATTGTTTTTTTCCTCTGAAAACCCTCATAACATTGTATGGCTAGTCTCTTAAAATCTCACTACAGTGTTACATTAAAGGTTCTTGAATTACTGGCAACTAGTAGACCAGATGGCTTCTGAGGTTAGGCTCACCTTATGAAAGACATTAAGAACTTAACACAAGAAGTATGCTTTTCTGAAATCATCATCATGGAGTATCACAGATCATAGGAAGTGAATTCAATTTGCCTTCAAAATCATTCCGAGGTAAGCATCTTGCAAATGTACATATTGAAAAAGCAAAGGAAAAAAAGCAATGACATGCAATGTCAAGTTTCTAGTCAGTCTGCAAACCCTCATTTAGTTGACTTTTTCACAGCACCAGCTGTAACCCAATTAAATTCAACAGTGCACAGGTGTTCCCAGGAATGACTAACACAAAAGCATACTTCCCTTTAGGGCTCTTAAAAAATTAGAGTTCTTTAATTTCCATACACCTTCAAAACCAAAACCAAACAATAAAATATTGGGGGAAAAAAGAAATGAGATACAGCAGGGGAAAAACACAATCAGCATGAGCTATAATCCAATTAAGCTGAATAGCACTCAGGTGTTTGCAAGAGCGCACTCACTTAAATTTTACCAACACAAATTAACTTTCTCTTATACATCTTAAGATTGACAGTGAATATCCATTTGTGTTAAAGTTATTGTGAGATAAAGAGTTTACTGAATTCAGGCGGCTTTCATTGCAAAATATAATGTAGTGAAAATAATTACAGATTTCTATTTAAATATCCCATCACGGGCATTTACACATTTTAAAATACCTGTTTTAGTTAAGTAGAGGCACTCAGTATAGATTTTAATTTTTACTTGCATTCTTTGAATTTCATGCATTGCGCAAAAAAAAAAAATAGTCCTTTTGTTCAGGAAAAGAACCTCATTATTTGGGATATTTAATTTTTATCAATTATTTAAAATCAAGAGTTAAGATGTTACAAAGACCTACTAGAATAGATAAGTTCCTATCACGTGTTATATAATATCAATAAAGTAAGGACCTAGATATAGTAGTTAATTTCTTTTAACATGAATATGCAAGGCCATCAGCTATATTTGTGATTCAGATTTGCTGGGCAGAAGTGTTCCTTCATTAGAAAACTGCACATTATCTATTACTCCATTGCTTTGCAAAATATGATCATCTCAGAAAACTAGCATCTGCTCCACTTGAGAACTTTTTAAAAATATACATCCTCAGCTATATTTCAGGCATATTTACTATAAACTCTATGGGTGGGTACTAGCAATCTCTTTATCCCTTTAACCAATTCCTGAATGTGATTCTGATATGCTCTTACACTTGAAGTTCACTGGTCTATTCCATTTCAGCTTCATAATATATCAAACCCCCATTTATACTATGGTCACTTCTGGAAAAAAATCAGAAATTATCATATTATTACCATTTTCACCTCTTTACACAGAAATAAGTATAAATGTATCACTTCTAATTTTCCAAATTTGAATAAATAATCAGAAAACTTGATCCCTTCTTATGTAAGAACTGTGCAATGATGCAATGAGCTTACTATGACTCTAAATGAAAAACCCAAGGACAGGTAGACAATTATTATTTGGAACATCACTCTTACATAGAAATGTACGAATTGGTCATATTATCCTTAACAGTTTCATCTTTGATGAAATTAATTCTGAGATTTAATACAATTTGAAGTTATTTTCTTATGTCCTAGTTCAAGTAGAAAAAAAAATAAACATCATAGAGAAACAAAAAAGAAAATACATTATTTGCATAGTGTATGTGTTGGTGCACGTGTGTTTTCATACTACTATTTGTTTTGGTGTCTCTAAGTTGTGGAAGGTAAGAGTATTAATATTTGGCTATTACCTTTTATTAATCTCAGGGACAAAATGCATTAAAGAAATATCCTGTTATTTCCAATTCTGAAATGCTAAAAATCTTTAATATCAATTTTTAAAATGTTTATCCTGAGATACAAAATAATATTTACTATTTTGGAACATTGGTTTACTTGATAAATTAACCTATGATGTGACATTATCTGTTTCAGGCACAACAAATATAGAGTAAAATGCTGCTTTGAGAGGCACATATGAATATATATGTATGTATTTATATGTTAATCTTAGAAATAGCAAGAAGTAAAAGATTAAATTGGAAAAATTCAAGGAAAATAATCACAGCCAATAACAGCAAATTACATATTCTTCTCCATCTCCCATAGAATATTTCAAAGAAAGACCAAATTCTGGACCACAAAATATACCTTAACAAATTTAAGAGTATAGGTTATATACTGTTTATACCCAGTCTCAATGGAATTAAACTAGAAATGAGTAACAGACAGATGGCTGGAAAATCCCAAAATTCTGGAAATTAAACAACACACTTGGGTGAAAGAGGAAATCTCTAGAGGCATTTAAAAATATTTTAACTAGATGAAAATGAAAATACAACTTATTAAAATTCAGTGAATCAGTGTTTAGAGGGAAATTTATAGCATTAGCTTCATACATTAGGAAAGAGGAAAGCTCCAAAGTCAGTCATCTAAGCTTCCACCTCAAGAAACTAGAAAAATCAGAACAAATCAAATCCTAAGCAAATTGAAAAAAATAGTTAAAATTAAAGCAGAAAAAAAAAGACTTAAAATAATAAATTGAGTGAAATTTAGCAAAGCTGATAGCCAATTCTTAAAACAATTATATCAACAATTATACTTAAACAATTATACTTAATATCAATTAAGTTTTTAGCCAGGCTAAGTAAGAATAAAAGAAAAAAGACACATAACTATTACAATAGGAAGTTAACAAGGAAATATAAGTACAGACCCCACAGAAATTAAAAGGTATAATAATAAAGAAATACCATGAACTACTCTACACCCTCACATTTGATAATCTAAATGAAATTGGAATTCCTTAGAAAACATTCTGCCAAAACTCAGACAGGAAGAAATAAACCAAATCTGAATAAGGCTTTACCTATTAAATTAATTAAATCGGTAGTTAATGACCTTCCAAAACAGAAAGTACAGTGCCCCGATGGATTCACTGGTGAATCCTACCAAACATTTAAAGAAGAAATTAGACCAATTTTCTGCACTTTCTTCCAGAGGATAAAATTAGAAGAAATACTTTAACACATCCATGAGGCCACTATTACCCTAATATCAAAACCAGACAAATACATTAAATAAAGGAAAACAATAGGCCAATATCTTTCATGAACATGGGTGCAAAACCCCTTTAAAAAAAATACCTTATCAAACCAAATCCAACAATGAATGAAAAGAATTATACACATGACCATGTGAATTTATCCCAGGCATGCAAGCCTGACACTTGAAAATCTATCAATACAGTCCTCCACACCAACAGGATAAAGAAGAAAAATCACACGATTATATCAATATAGATGCAAAAAAGGCATTTGACAACATCCAATATTTAGTCATAATAAAAATATCAGGAAACTGGAATAAAATTTTTCCAGTTAATTTTAAAACTTCACACAAACCTACAACTTCCACCGTCTTATTTACTGGTGAGAAACTCAGTTTTCTCACTAACAGCAGGAGCAGGGCAAGGCTGTCTCTTCTCATCACCGCTTCAACCTCAGGCTACAAGGCCTCCTAATTCAATAAGGCCAAGATAAATAAAAGTTGTAGAGATAATGAAAAAATAAGACTGTTTTTCCACAGATGACATGATTATATGCATAAAATCTAAAAGAATCTACAAATATCTCTATAACTAATGATTAGTGATGTACAGGATAAAAAGGTAACATAAAAAGTCAATTGCAGTCCATTGCAAAAAGATTCCTGTTCATCATCATAATAGGAAAATGGATGCAAAAGATCTTGGTTCTTATCTTTTTGAAAAATGTATATAAAAATCTGCATATATACATATATATGTAAAGTCATTGCTTCTGGATTGTGATTTTTGGTGCATGTTAAGTCTATTATTGCAAGGGAATAAATGGCTACATATAAACATAAAAAAGTCAATTACAAGTAAAAAATTCAATTTGAAACTAAAGACCCCTGACCATTTACAATAGAACCCAATAAATGAAATAAATAGGTAAAAACCTAAAATAAGTACAAGATTTATATTAGGAAAACTATAAAACTTTGAGATAGATATCGATGAGGAACCAAATAAGTGAAGAGATAGTCTGTATTTTTGGATAGAAAGACATAACATTGTCAAGATGTGAATTCTCGCCAACTTGATCTATAGATTCAATTTGAACTTCATGAGATTTGCGGTACATGGATTTTCTTCCACTCTACCCATGAGACCCCCATGTCAACCTATCTTCTTAAGTTTACTCCATGTGAAGACCTTTATGACCTAATAAGCAGTGAATAATTTTTCTCTTGCTAATGATCCTCATGTTTTTTAAGAACATTTTTTTCTCTAGCTTACTTTATTATAATAATAGAGTGCATAAATACATAATTATTTGTATAAATACAAATAATATAAATAATAGGTGTTAATTGTCTATTTATGTTATTGGTATATTCCAATAACAAGATCAAGAGTTGGCTATTAGTAGTTAAGTTTGGGGAGAGTCAAAAGTTATAAACAGATTCCAACTCCGCAGGGGTGGTGCCCCTCATCTCTGCATTGCCCAAGGTCAAGTGCATTTTTTTATTTGAACAAGAAATACCTAATAAAATAAAAGGAATAGTGTACATAAAGGTCTCACAGATTATCTTTACCTGTATTTATAACATGATGAATATTAACATATTAAATGTGTTATCCTTTCATTACGGATTGATGAATAATAATGTTCCCCTGTAGTTAAGAAAACATGTTTTATTTTGATCAGATGAGGTAACTGTTATATTAAAATAATAAATTCTAGCTTTATTAGAGTTGTTTTCAATATAGCAAGTCACATTTTTTCTGAATTTCATGAATAGGAAACTAAAAATCCTAAAGAAGACTGGGCAAATGTTAGGACGATTTTTAAAGAATGACCTGCCTTTTAAGCCTAACTGAAATGCTCCTTTAATAAACTTTAATGGTTCTCCCATCCAGATGCAATCATCTCTACCTCTGAACATTCAAAGTACTTTCTAACCTCGTTTATGCATCTGACCTATTTTCTACCCTTTGGTTACCTCCATGTTTCCCTTACTTTTCATAAACCTGTAAGATACTCCACATTGCCTCTACCCTGAATGGCAGAGGGGTTTTAGTAGCCCCATCTTATAGATGAAAAAGAAACCTGAGACATATTCTTGAGAAAACTTTAATAACAGAAAATCATTAAAGAAAAGAAGAGCCACTCAGAGTCCAATATTTACTTTAGCTTACTCTATTTATTTTCTCCATATGTAAAAATTCTTTAAATTCATAGCCTAAGAGTGAAGACATTATATATCCCAATATCTAAACAGAATCATAGATGCAACAAAAGGCATGCGTGTGCAAAAGAAAATTGATTCTAATCTTTTTCAGACAGCCAATTATACTTAATCTTCTCAGTCATTCGTGAGAAATGTTTACAGAGTTTCTTCTACATGCCATTTTGTTAAGTAATATAAGTAATTTAGGTAGAAAATGTGGCAATGAAAAAAAGGTATACTCCGTTCACTATGTTTTTAAATTTCATATTGATATGAGAGTACAAATGTTTAAACTACTTTTTTTTAAAGGTAAAGTTCAAGTTTTAGTTGAATGCTAACCCAGGGCATGTGCTGTATACCATAACATTGTTCACATTAGGTGAAAACTGACCAGTCACTGTCCCTTCTCCTCCTCCACCCTCAGTAGAATATACTTGTGTTTTTCTTTCTACATGTGTGCATGTAGTTGTCTACATATTGGTTTCATATTAATATTAAGTGCATTGAATACTTGCTTTTCCCTTCTCATGATACTCTACTAAGAACAATGTTTTTCAACTCCATCCAGGTAAATACAAAAGATGTAAAGTCTCCATCCATTTTTATGGCTGAATAGAATTCCATGGTGTACATACACCACCGTCTGTTAACCCATGCATGAGTTGATGGGCACGTGGATTGTTTCCATGTCTTAGCAGTTATTAATTGAGCTGCAATAAACATTCTATTGCAAATGTCCTTTTTGTAACATGATTTTTTTTTCTTCTGGGTAGATGCCTAATAATGGGATTATAGGATCAAATGGAAGGTCTATTTTGTGTACTTTAAGAATTCTCTATACTTCTTCCCATAGAGCAGTGGTTCTCAACCTTCCTAATGCCGCAATGTATTTTCATTGTTGCAAAGGGGTCGCTACCTACAGGTTGAGAACCACTGCCATAGAGGCTGTATTAATTTGCAATCCCACTACCAGTGTAAAAGTGTTCTCATCTCTTCACATCCATGCCAGCACCTGCAGCTTTGGGATTTTGTGATGGACACTATCTCACTAGGTTAGGTGATGTCTCAGCGTGCTTTTTTTTGATTTGCATTTTCCTGATGATCAGGGACGATAAGCATTTTTTCATGTGCTTGTTAGCCATTCATCTGTATTGCATTTGGATGGCACATCCTTTTAGTCTCCTTTAAATCTGGAACATTTCTTCACCCTTTCTTTTTCCTTTATGATATTGACATTTCTGAAGACTATAGGAGTTTATACATTTTGTTTTGCTTCCTTAATAAAATCATCCACATTTGACTTTATCAGATGTTTCCTTTTGATTCAATCCCGGTTATGTATACAAAAGAAGATATACAAAAATGAAGATGCATGCTTTTTAGATTTTCATATACAGAAGCAAACATAGTTCCATTGCCCTCATTAAAGACCATCTGGTGAAGGTGCTGTCTACCTTCCTCAGTTATTAGAAATGTGTAGGAAGATACTTTAATATCATATTTTCATCAAAATTTACCCCACACTTAGCATCCATTTATGGTCCTTGCTCCTGACTAATTGTTATTATGGTGATTACAAAGTGATGATTTTCCAACTCTAGTACCAGGGACAAATTTATCAATTGACATCATACTGTAAGGAAAAGACCTGTCTGCTTCCACATCTATGTAGATATTAAATTCTCTATCCATCTACCTGCAATACTCTTAATACCAATACTCCTGAATTTTATGTTTAATAATTTTTCATACTATTTTTAATATTTAAAGACTAAATTATCTCAGACTATACCAGTGAGATCATCCTATAGATGTCTCCTGAAGCCTTTAGGGAAAAAAATCATAATTTTTACAGCACTTTATCTTCTGACATAAAAATATTCTCCGTGCTTGCCTTGGACTCATGTTGCCTCAGCCCTGTAATCTGCCATTTTTTGAGAAGCCCTGGGAACTTACACTCATAAAACAAGATCAGAGCACTAAATATGTTCATTACTAATGATTGTCAGAGCTTGAACTTCTGTTCACTAAAGAGGCTTAGAAGCATGTATGTGTGTGTGTGTGTGTGTGTGTGAATATTTATGCATAAACATATATCTTTATCCACACATAAACACAAACATACACGCATGTATCAGAAATCATGCATGAGTTCATATTGAAAATTTTAATTCCAAGCTATCTCATGGGGTCTTTCTTTGCCTTTCTCTATTTTGTTTTTATATTTTCCTTCTTCTCAAAATTCATTTGGAATCTCAGAATTCCAGGGGAAAATATTTTTTGTTATACTGTGCCCTCACCCCATGGGGCCAGAGGGGGCATGTAGCTAAATATAAAGTGATGAAAAGTTACTTGAATTATGCTTTTTAAAATTTTTCTATTTCCCTTTTGTTTGCATATGTTCTTCATTGGAATAAAATTTTGTTCATTTGTTTATATTTCCTTTAAATTGTAGGTTTTGTTTACTTCCTATCTTTTTATTTTTTTGAAAATATACAGAAATAAAACTCCATCTGAAAGTCAAAACGATTCAGAGAAATATTCTTGGTGAAGTTCCATTAGCTCCTCCCATTCCATATTCCAGCCACATGTATCAACTTAACCTTTCTGTATTTCTTCTTATTGAGATAAGCAGATACACACATACGTTTTATATGCTCTTTTTTATTAATCAACAACTAACATACTAAATAGTCTCATTAGCTTTGTAAAATCACTCTATCCTGGTTCACTGATATCGTCTTTATTCTTTTTACAGATACATAATGCTCCCTTGTGTCTATTTGCCGTAGCTTATTCCTGAAGTCCAGATATATTAGTAATTTCCAATACTTTGTGACTATAGGTAATTCTTCAAATAATAACTTTTTGTATAAACATTCTTGTATTATTGAACCTGTATCATCAGAGGGAAGATTCCTGAAAGTGAGATTCCTGGAAGGGTGAAAGAAAAATGCATATACAGTTTTCTTTAGATACAGCAAATTCCCTTCTTGATTATTTTATAACTTTTCATTCCCACATGCCTTGCATGAGTGTGACTTTTTCCCACAGTCTTGCCAATAGTGTCTTGAAATTTTTCCAATATCCTCGTATCTCAGTGAAGTTTTACTTTTTCATTTCTCTCATTATTAAAGCTTAATCTCTTTTGCATATTGAGAAGCCACTTTGATATCCTTTTTTGGGGATAATTGTCTTTTATATCTTTTTGTCAATATTTTATCCCATTTTTTATTTGTCTGTCGACTTTTATTAAGGTGCACTTTGTAATGAAAAAGTTTTTATGTCTATCTGCTGTAATTCAATAATCTTTAATTTTTTGCATCTGAATACTGAGTCAATTTAGAAAGCATTTCCCTACTCTCAGGTCATAGAAGAATATAATCTTATTTTCTCCTATAATTTAAAAGTTTTACTATTTATATTTAACTCTCTGAACCATTTTTGGTTTATTTTTGTGCACAGTATAATATATATAATTTTATCTATTCTAATTGAAAACCTGTTATTTTAACTGCATTTATTTTTAAGAGGATTTTTTTTAACATTTCATATCATTTCAGATATCCTCTTGAAAAATCTAACTTAATATCATACTGCACTTTAGTTCCATTAAATAATGAAAACACTCATTTATTATTGTGTTTCTCTAAATATTATAATTCTTTCTCCAGTTACTGTGATAGTTTTCCAAAATACCAACTTATTTATCTACAATAGATTCATACCAACCTTGCTTCCCTCAGCCAAAATTATACAGATTTCATAGACTGAGGTTTTATGCTTTCTTTCCCCTAGTAAAGATCTAATTTAATATTTTTTATTTACAGTGACACATTGGAATCCTCTCCTATAACAGAGGACTCAATTAACCGGCAATATTTAGGACAAACGTCCATTATGTAGCAGTTGGCAACTTAAAACAAAAAAAAATACTTTAGCTGCAGTAACTAGACCAAGAATAGATTACCCACTGGGAGACAAAGCTGGTTCTTTAACAAAAACTGCAGGTTTACTCACCCATCTGCAATAATCTTCCAGCAGCATTTAAAAATTGAGTCTAATATACTGAGATCCATTTAAGACATCTATAGTCTTTGTGATATATACACATGAAAGTCACTTTGCTTGTTGCCTAATAGTTATCTCTCAGATGGCAATGATTCCCTATACTAATAATTCATAAATATTCAGGCTATATTCCTATGTCTACCTTTTGTGTATTTTAATTTTATCCCTCCCATCTTCAAATAGGAACAAAGAAATCTTAATGAGGACAAGAAAACTTTTTGTGCACAGGAAAACACAATAAATATTTTAGGCTTTACAAGCCTTATCGGTTCTGTTATGACCACTCAACCTTGAAGTTAAGCGTAAAGGCGGTATGATTTGTCTTAAAGGATAAGATTGAACTATATGTCCTCATCCTTTTTATAGTGGATAGCCTCTGTGCAAAGAAGTACAGGGATCCCATAAAGAACTAAATCAGACCTACAATTAGATCCTCCAATCCCATTACCAGGTATCTACCAGAACTAAAAAAGAAAAATCATTTGACCACAAAGACATTTGCACTAGAATGTTCATTGCAAATTACATAGAACTAGAGATTGTCGAGAATGTAACTCTGTTACAAGACAACAAAAAATAACACTTTTGGATTTTGTTATATTTGACCTTTCCTATATTTCTCAATTACATTTTCTGGTTTACTTACAATACTAATTCAGTAAGGCGTGGATTTATTTCATGCTAATTCTTTGGATATTGGAAATTTGTGCCTTATGATTGTCCTTTTTTTTTTGCTGTTTTTTTTTTTTCTTTTTTTTTGGCCGGGGCTGGGTTTGAACCCGTCACCTCTGGCATATGGGGCCAGTGCCTTACTCCTTTGAGCCACAGGTGCCATGATTATCTTTTTTTGTAGATTATGATTCTATCAAATGTTATACAAATTAATTGACAAATATGAGATAATTTTGACCTGACAATATATTGCTTAATTTTAAAAGTTTGTCTAATTGACATCCAGTCTTTGATCTAGTCATTACATCATTAAATCTTAAAACATTTATTAATAAACTACTTTATGGGAAATAGACAATAAAGAGAAAATAAAGAACTTCTAGGAACTTAAAACCTGGAACTATAATTCTGGAGACAAGAAAGAATGAACTTCTCAAAAATTCCAACAAATAAAAAAAAAAAAAAGAGGTACTGTGCACATGGTACTAAACTTTGTTCAAATATAAACCATCCCCAAACCTCAGTAACTATATAATCGCAATATGTGTAACTTACAATAGCAAATATTTCTCTAGATATTACATGATGAAGTCGTGCACACATCTGATCTACATGTTGCCTTGTTTCATCTCTCAGTCTGAAAGAGAAATTCTATTTGAAACTTTCCATACGCAAGGCAGAAGGAAAAGAACAAAAGGGAAGAACCTAGCAACGCCCATTAACTCTCCTGCTGAGATGGATATAAATCACATCCAATAACATTTCATTGGCCAAACTCGGTTACAGAGCCAAGGTTAAAAGTAAAAGGCCAGGGATAAAATCTCTGCCAACAAGCTGTGGTATATGTATACCATGGAATACTACTCAGCCGTTTAAAAAAATGGAGACTTTACAGCTTTTGTATTAACATGGATGGAAGTGGAACACATTATTCTTAGTAAAGCATCACCAGAATGGAGAAGCATGAATCCTATGTACTCAGTTTTGATATAAGGACAATTAATGACAAGGGGAGGGGTGAGTAGGGAGAAGTAGAAGGAAGGAGGAGTGGGGAAGGGATTAGCAGAGAGAGGGAAGGAGGGAGGAGGGTGGGGTCTTGGTGTGAGCCACATCCTTTGGGGGCAAGACACGATTGTAAGAGGGACTTTACCTCACAAATGCCATCAGTGAAACCTGATTTCTTGTACCCTCAATGAGTCCCCAACAATAAATTAAAAACAAACAAACAAACAAAGAAACTCTGCCAACAACACACAGAAACAGTCGTGTGATGATGAATGTGAGACTGCTTATAAGAAAACAAGAAAATTGTTGGGAACAAGTTAAGCAACCTGCCATAAAAGTATTCTGTATTTTCCTAACATGGCAGGATCGAGGAATAATTTCCTTATTAATACGGCCTTTTCGTGTTTCCTTTCAACTTCAAGGATTAATTGATTCCATATTCATGTTATGTTGACAATTTAAACTGTCAACAGAATGAAGTCATGATTTTGAAAAAATAAGAACAGATTGAACAGGGAAAATTTTGTGAACTCTATAGTCATTCTCGTTGATCTCTTCAATACAAGATGAATTAAAGTAAATAAAATCACAACCAAACTAAAGCATTTTGATTATAAACGCTTGATCAGTAAAAATGTATGGCAGATATGATTCAGGAAACAGCAGAGGGCAATTAAGTTGAAATGAATTAATAAATCATGATAAAAATTTGATAATAAAACATATACCTTATGTGTTTTTAAAGGAAAAAAACAATTGAAGTGTCTACTTCGAAGCAGTAGACAAAATGTATAAATGTGCCAGGAATTCCAGAAGCAATATTGAACTGGGAAAGGCAAATAGGAAAGAAAAAATTTATTACACATTTAACAAGTCTGTTGTTTTGAACATTATGGGCTTCCTGCTGTTATATTTGCTAAAGGGCACATAACTATTATTAAGTAGGAGCCAAAAATCACAGCGCAGACCAAATGAAGCATATTACTGGGAGTAAATATTTGAGAACTTTGAATTTAGTATTTGCTGCCTTGAACAAGAGCAGAACTCAATGTAAGTTATGGATCTAACCACACGCTTGGCATAAAAGTTTTAGTTATCTCATCTGACATCCTAGGGAGAAAATAGAAGGGAACAGCAGCAAGAAAAAAAAATACTTCTTGCAATTTATGAAATGATTTCCTTAAAATCATCGACCCTTGGAAAAATACTATTATTACTTTTTACCAAATATCCACATAAGAAAATTGTACCTAGTGCATTTATTCCTGTATATTTTATATAATAACAGAGGCTAAGCAACAATGCCATCTAAGTCCGCTCAAAAAAGTAAGATACGTTTGTTATTGAACATTTCCTGAAAGTGTGCTAAACTTGACAGATCTTTCTTTACATCGTCTGCCATATGCAGAACTCTTTATAATATAGTCACAACAGCTATTTCTTGAGTAGGTGATGCCCCACAGATAAACGGATGAGATGATGGTTGGCATGCCAGCAAAGTATTGAATATAGCAGGCAGCCGGTACACAAAACACAAAGACCAGAAAGTACTGGGAGAGGGAAGTCACTGATAGTGGAAGGTAAAGATGAAAATTCATGCTACAATAACATGTGAAACCAGCCATGATGTCCTCTATAACAGATAAAATTATAAGAGAGCAGAAACTATAATAAGCAAGCCCAGAGAACAAATACGAAAAGAGCCATCAGGCAGAGAAGAATCTGAGAAAAGAGATTTAAGAGGCATATCAACCAATTTCTAAGAGTCTGATTTGAAATGTGAGTCAAATTTACTCTGAAAAGAATAAGACTACCTAAGAAATGCAATTCCTAACTGAATATTTGATGGTACTAAAATCATTATGAATCATTATGAATAGTATTCTGATTTTTGTTTAAAGATGCACACTAAAATACTTACAGATAGATGAGAAAATATTGGGTTTGTTTCCAAAGTCATAGAAGGAAGAACAGGCGGAAGGTTAGAAAAAAAATTATTTGCTATGAATTGATAACGGTTGATACCAAGTGATTACATATATATATATATTTTTTAATTGACCCTAATTTTACATAAGTCATTTATTCTAGCTGCATACCCACTGGGATTTTCCCATAATCTAGGCATTGTTTTACACACTGGATAATCCACTCATGCCCAAAACCTAGACTTGCCCATGGAAAGTATTAACTCCCTAAGTTGCTTTTGCTCTCCACTCTGCCCAAGGCCCAGTCCAAAGTGACTGACACTTACTAAACATTCTAAAGATTTTGCACTTGAATTAAATAAAGAAAGAGTAATTCAATCAGTTAAAATAGGTGTTGTATGAAATCACTTCTTTATAAATTACTACCTTGGCGATTTGTTTAATAAATATATGCATTACGAGTTCAGTTATAAAGAGTCTAATTCTAATTATATCCTAGCGAACCAAACATGCAGATTACCTCATTGGCTTGTCAAAACAATCTTTAAACTTTGTTTCCCCTTACAGCTTTTTTTCCCCTTAAATTCAAACAATCCCCTACTTTGTATAGTATTCCATGAAAGATAAACAATGCAATATGTTATTAAAATCAATACCTCAAGTTTGAATTCTAAACAGATAATTAAAAAGGTCCACTGTACATTTGATAGAAAGGTCTACACTGTCATGAGATTTCAGATAGTAAATAAAACCAAATGCATGCAGTGAGCCAACACTGTGAAAGATCAGTCGATAGCGATCCAGTAATATCAAACCTGATATCTAGCCAACCTCTTCCCTTGACTGTCTTATTTATTAATGGTTTGGTAGGTATGTACTGGGCATTCAATTAGTTCTTCATTGTGTTAGTGAAATATTCAGAATTCTGCTGAATTAGAAAGTTTGAACTTGAACAAGTTTCAAAGTATTTACCACTTACCTCTAGTCTATTTATATGCTACAGTAATAGAATGAATACATACGGGGGAATAAAACATTGAAAACCTCTCTCAAACAACTAAAATACTAATATATTTGAAAGTCTGTTTATCAGAAATGCAAAGTTACCTACACTTGCCTCTAAACTATGGACATGATTTGGTGTAAGTAGAGTACATTATTTAAAGTATGTCCTGGCTCAGCACCTGTGGCTCAAGTGGCTAAGGCGCCAGCCACATACACCTAAGGTGGCGGGTTTGAATCCAGCCCCGACCCGCCAAACAACAATGATGGCTGCAACCAAAAAATAGCCTGGCGTTATGATCCCAGCTACTTGGGAGGCTGAGGCAGGAGACTCGCTTGAGCCCAGGAGTTGGAGGTTGTTGTGAGCTGTGATGCCACAGCACTCTACCTACCAGGACAGCTTGAGGCTCTGTCTCAAAAAAAAAAAAAATACATATATATATGTATATATGTAAAATAAAGTATGTCCTAAAGATATTGTCATTTGTCACCCATATTGTGGATCCCAGGTTAACTTTATAAGCTAGAAGATTATTTTTCTGACATTAATAGTTATACTAATGGCCATTTCTATCTATTCATACAATCTGAATTCTTAAGAAATATCAAAGAATGCACAACAGAGAAAAAACTCAGCTAATGGTAACAGTCAAGAAAATTAAACTTTATAATTTGGTACCTTTAAACTTAGCTCAGGTTCACAACTTTATGATAAATATCTTCAAAATTGGGGGGAAATGCAATGAATAATAGAAAATAATTAATCCTTTGACATAGGACAGGTAACCACAGATTAATAATCTAAATTATGGATCTTCTGTACTAGAAAAAGAAAGATCTAATGAAATATTTAAAGATATTAACTCAGCAACTTCTGTTAAAAATCTTCCTAAAGATGAGAATGAACTCTCCATATAATATCATACAGTTAGGAGCATGTTAGATGAAATCATTTAATGCTCTCTTCTTTGGAGGCAGCTTTTGGGGTTACATAAATTTTTAAAACTTAAAAATCTGGTATGTATTTCCAATAAAAAGCTTTTATAAACTTAAGTTAAAATAGTTATAGTTTTTATACCTCAAATAAATCAATGCCAACTTTAAATTCAAAACCAAAGAAAATGTGCTTACGTATATTAGTTCAAGTGAATTAATAACATGAACCAAAGTATAATGATTGAAAGACTTTTTTGTAGTCCACTGAGTAGTATTCAATCTGTCTGTAATATTATTCAGTTCTTTTAAGTTCTTATAATAATATATCCTTACTGAAAAGGTCATGTTGTATCCTGGCATCCGTGGAGTTAAATTTTGTCAGTATTCAACCCAAATGTGCTTAGACATGACGGAGACTATAAAGCATAATCAATACACTAGACTAAGGAGCCAAATCAATGGGCTACCGTTAGAACCTCTTTGTGACACTCGATCTTCATCTAAATTGATATAAATGCCAAACTAAAAAGTCATTCGTCCCTAAATTAAAGGGGAAAAAGAATTGTTTCTGACCTAAAAGCAAAGTACTCCTGCCATAGAAAGGAATATAGCAATAAGAGTTTGATCTGGGAATATCGATGTGCATATATCTAAATTAATCTATTTAACAGGATCATGGAGTCCTTTAATCTAAAGGAATGAAGCAAATATCTTTAAGAGTTGTGCTCCAAAATCTCCTTCTAATTGGGGATGTTTTTTGAGCCCTATCTGTCAGACACAGCTATGTGCCATTTTTATATAGTTTTACTTAATGAAGGATGGATAGAAAGGAACGGGGAGAAAATAGAGGACATTTTCCCAGAGCAGCTGCCTCCTCGAGCTTGATTCATACCTTGACAAATCCGTTTAGTTACTGAATCAGCTGTTTCACCAGTTTGTTTCCTTGGTTATTTTTGGCCTTTTCATATGTTATGTCTTCTCTGCCTCCGATATTTTGTCATTCTCTTGCACACACAGTCGCACACACATCTACGTCGTGGGCTTCAAACAATCTAGATTACTTCTATTTCTAATTCATTTAGATAAAAAGTGCATTGGGAGTAAGTCACTCTGCTAGGGCAAACCACAGGGCCAGTCTTCAGTGGTGTTACAGACTCTGAACTCAATAGCATTATGTTAGAAATACAGGGGTCTAGAGGAGAATATTTTACTTAACTCTGGTTTCTTAGAGGAAATGACCCACACATAAAATTGTAGGAAATGTAGAAGAGTATCTTGTGCAAAATCACAGAAGACAAAGTGCATTATTTTATTTTGTATAAAATGCACACTCATGTTTTGGCCCAAACTTTCAGGAAAATGCCTCTGGACAAAGTGGCTGTCTGTCGGCTGGGAGAGACCCATCTGGTAAGGGCCAACATTCTCGGGTAAATCTGCAGATTACACTGCCCTCCAGCAGCCACCCATTCTGGGAAGGCTGCTCCTTCCCTCTCTCCCAGGAGCTCTCCTTCCTACCACATAGGGGGCGTGGGGCCAACACAGCTATGCTGGTGACTGGCAGGGCAGGGCTTCTGAGGCTGCTCAGCCCATGGGCAGCCAGCAGGGTCCCTGGGGCCTCCACGGTGATCCCAGTCTCCTCTGCACAGCTGGACCTCAGGCCTCGGCCCTTGCACAGCCTCCTCTGATTATAGTCCTCAGCAAAGGCTGCTCTGGTCTGCTCCCACCAGATGCCAGATTCTCTGGGACTAGGCCAGAGTGTTCTTGGCAGGCCCAGGCAGGAGGCCCTATGGCCCCAGGAGGCCCACCAGGCTCCCCCATACCTAAGCCATATTACCTATGTAAGTACTCCTTTTATTTCCCCTCAAAAATGTGGGCAAAAGAATTGTCCATTATATGCAGCAAAATACAGTATATGAAGCTAATGAAAATCTCTAGGGAGTCTAGGGCAAAAATCCAGGATGAATATGATTAAAAGTCTAAAACCGAATTTGGATTGTTTTTAATGCTGAGGATAGCAGGCTCTTCAGGAGTACACACTGTATTCACAGAGTGGTGTATGTACATAACTAAAGACAACAGAAGGCAAAATTAAATAGGAGTTATAGTGGAGGAAGAACGCGGCAAAGAAGTCTGATTGTCGAAGGGAAATGGGATGAGTTTTTATTACTGGCGTTTTCACAAAGACAGTTACATTTCAGCTGAGTTGTGGAGAATCTGGCAGATTTTACCTATAAAAAGAAAAAAAGAGGAGGAGGAGGAAAATGTATTCTTGGCTCTTTGTGCTGGTCTAGAGTTTCTATTCTAGACCCTATCTCACTCTGTAAGCTCTCTGTGGGCAATCACACAAACTCAGATAGCCGTAGCTCCAATAACTCTTACAACCATGATTCCGGCAGTAATTATCATTGTGGGCAAAGGTACGTAGCAGAAAGCACAAAGCAATGAGGGCTTTAAATAATACACGCTTCTCTCTCACATGTATATAAACTAATGAGGCAGCTATGCTTAAAAAGTCTTCAAGCACCAGGGCGCAAATACCCTTTTCTTTATTTTTTCTTTTTGGTTTGTCAAAGGGCATTCCTTTTCTTAAGTGTCTAAGATGACAGTCACCACACTTGCTTACACTTGCCTAATATTATGGAGGAAAGAACAAAAAGAGAACAGCAAATGACCCAGATCATCAATAACTTACCTGAGCTTTCACCTCAACCCTCCACTCCCATGGCCATACTTGGCCTCAAGGTCATCATCATGCTGAGGGTCTTAGGTGCAGCTAGAATATCTACTGTTATAGAAAAGGAAGAGTTATTTCTGGAAAATAAGTACAATCTCCATAATCCCCCAGATCTTTTTCTGAACCTCTAGTCTAGAATTTTTAAGGCATTCAATCTCTCTGACCTCATCTTCCCTAGATTATTTCTCACAGCCACTTCTGGCCCCTGCTGTTTCTCAAGTATGCCCCTCCCACCTCAGGGCCTCCATTGTTTTCTTTCCTTGCCTGAAATTCCCTTTCTCCAAATATCCTTATGACTCCCTCAATTTCTTGAGATACCTGCTCAGAGAGATTGTCCCTAATCAGGATTGTAAAGTAGCCCCAAATCCCCTGTTGTATTTTACTTAGCATATTTTTTAACCAACTTGTATAACGTATACATTCATTTTATTGTCTGTTCTCTACATCCCATGACTACACTATAAGGTCTGCAGATGCAGGAACTTAGTATAACGTGGTACTTGGCTCATAATTGGGTGTTCAATGGATATATTTTTAAATAATGCATGAGCCACTGGTGATCTTTATAGCAAAAACACTTCTGCTATCTCATGCACATCTCATAATTAAATTAGTGTTCTTATAAAAAAAAAATCCCTCTAATCCAGCAGTTCTTAACCTGTGGGTCATGACCCCTTTGTAACAATGAAAATACACTGCAGCATTAGGAAGGTTGAGAACCACTGCTCTAACTTTTTAACATCTCTCTTCTCCTCTACTTACTAAGTCCTTCAGTCTCTCAGTTCAATGGAAACATGTTGACTACTTCATCTCCAGCACACCCTACACTTTTCATTTCTCAGTTCTTGTGGATTCAGTCTCCACAATGTTTTGATCTCCCTCACTCTCATCCCTTTTAATCACCACGATGTCAGTTAAGATTCTAATCATCTGCTCAGCGCCTGTGGCTCAATCAGCTAAGGCGCCAGCCACGTACACCTAAGGTGGCGGGTTCGAATCCCCAGCCCGGACCCGCCAAACAACAATGACACCTGCAACCAAAAAATGGCCGGACGTTGTGGCGGGAGCCTGTGGTCCCGGCTACTTGGGAGGTGGAGGCAGGAGACTCGCTTGAGCCCAGGAGTTGGAGGTTGCTATGAGCTGTGATGCCATGGCACTCTACCCAGGGGGATAGCTTGAGGCTCCGTCTCAAAAAAAAAAAAAAAAAAAGAAATTTTATTTTAATACCAAAAGTATGAAGACAAAAAAAATAGCCCATAATCCCAAGGCTCAAGTAACCTGTGCTAAAAGGGAGGGGGGGATAATATATGTCGTTGGAAAATACACAGTTCAGAACAGTATAAAAATGAAAAGTGTGGGCCTTCTCCCAGTCCTCGGTTCCCTTTACCACTGTTAACAGTTTCTTGTCTTTCCTTCTAGAGGAAAATGCATGTACCTACTGGATTCTCTATATTCCCAAAGGGATCCTTTCATATACAGTGTTTAAGAGGTCTGCTTTATTGAGCAGATTAACCTTATTGTTCCTTTGCCAGCCTTCTTCACAAACCTGGTGGGGTGGACCTGTTTGAGGGAAAGGCAGTATCTGTGTCCCTGACTTAGGTGTGGGGGCTGGCTTAGGGTAGGTGCTCAGGAAGGAATTGCTGAATGAGCTGTGGCTGCATTTGGAAATTTGGAGAGCCTTTGCTTGCAGGTCTCGTTGGTTAAGTGACTCATTCAGCAAATGTTTTCAGAGTCCCAACCAAATTCTCAGTGCGCTGTGTGTGGATGGTGGGGGAGGCAGAGCGGAGGACTTGGCTCCTGGCCTTACTGAAGGGCAGGACTGCAAAGGCCAGAGATCTTCCAACCTTCTTGCTTTTTGAGGAGAAAACTGAGGCCTGGAATGAGGTTATTTATTTGTCTAATGCAGTATTTTTCAAACTTTTTAATCTCATGGCAAACTTGAAACTATAAACTTCCACAACACACTTAAATTCTGTTGATCAAAAAAAAAAAAGAGTAAAAAATAAAAACGAATATACTTACTGTGCTTTGAACTTCTGTCAGAAAAATTTAATGATCTTTCAGAATTTTTGGGGCACACCGAGATCCTCTCACAGCACACGCAGCACACCAGTGGAAAACCACTGGTGTAAAGCCACATGGCCTGTTGGCAGCAGAGCCAGCGCTGGGACTTCAGAAGAGTGTGTGGGGGGATGCAGGCATCCAGGGGTATGTTGGAGGAGTTAGTGAGCTACTCCTGTCCCTTGGTCCGGCCTTAAAAGTAGCAATAATCCCTAATCGCCGGACAGAGGCTAGACCTTTGTGATGTCCTAAGCAGCCCTTGGCCTGTGTGTTATGGGCATGGTTAGTTGATAATTTGTGCCTATTAGAGACAGAGCGGTTGGTGTGGGAGGAGGAACGCTGGCCTGAGAGTCAGGAAGCCTGGATCCTGGTGCCAGCTTTGCCACCCACCCCCTGCCACATTGCTGGGAGCCAGTCATATCTCCTCTTTTCTAAATGTCGTGTGAGACTAGCTAAAACTCCAAAGCCTTTCTTACCATTATTGCTCTAAAATTGTAAGGTACTAGTTTTAATAAATTATAGGAAATACAGTGTTACAATTTTGCGATTCTAAAGTCCTGGTTTTCCTGTATTCCAGAGATGCTGCTTGGGGTCTCCTATTTTGTGCAGAATCCTGTGTGAACCTGACCTGTTGTATAGTAGGGAGGAGCTCCACATATCTTTTCAGTTTGAGACCAGGCCAAAGAGACCAGACACTCCAAGGAGTGTGAAGCAAGTCAGGATCCGTGGAGCGATCCCAGGTCACCAGCAAACAGTGCTCAGGGTTGCCTAGGTGAAATGCAGAGACCATTTCAGGCCCTCCTGCTGGATCCTTCAGTAACCCTACCGATTCTCACTTTACACAGAAAGAAACTGAGGCTCAGAGAGGGGGAGGGAGCTGCTGCTTCCAGTCACTGTGAAGCCTTATTCTTTGTACAATGCTCTTCCTATATTTTGGGCAGGGCCCCCTGAGGGCTGCTCCCCCTGCTCCCTGAAAGGGGAGTCCAGAAAACAGGGGAACCAGGTAGACTCCCTGGAGGGGGTGAAAATTTCAAAATGTGTAAGGATCTCCTGGGGGCTTGCTAAAACCCTTAGTGCTGGGGCCCTACCCTTTGACAAACTCAACGAGAATATTTTCTAGTTGGGACCCACGCATCAGTTTTGCATGTTTTTTGTTTGTGAACTTGAGTTTGAGATCTAGCCTGGACTCTTTCCTGTGGAATACAAAACAAAAACGTAAGAAAGTGGGGCTCCAACTTTGCTGCTGGCTCACAGTGAGATCTCTGTGTATTATCAAACGAGTGGGGTTGGATTCTACAAGAAAATTTTCAAAGGCCCAGCACTGTGGCTCACACCTGTAATTCTGCACTGTGGGAGGCCGAGGTGGGAGGCTCACTTGAGTTCAGAAGTTCCAGCCTGAGCAAGAGTGAAACCCCCTCTCTACTAATAATAGAAAAACTAGCCGAGAGTGGTAGTGGGCACCTGTAGTTCCACCTATTGGGAAGGGTGAGGCAAAGGGATCACTTGAGCCCAAGAATCTGAAGTTACTGTGATCTCTGACACCACAGCACTCTACCCAGAGTGACAGA
>CAUYQV010024099.1:0-42117 GCA_963574575.1 Galagoides demidoff | reverse complement strand
GGGCTACAGGTTGGACACCCCAAATGATGATTACAAATATACCAGTGGCTCTTTTCTTATATAAATTGTGGATTTCTCCATGAAAAAGGAAACACATACCCAAATAAAATTTTAGCATCTTTGTTCTTTCCCACTATTCTACGCAGTAGAGGTAGTGAAATAGATTTGCTGGTTTGAGCAACTTTACTTTCATTCAGTGTTTGCAAAGTACTTACTATGCACCCATCATTATATTTGACATCATGAACACTAAGTTGAAAACCGAAGCCTCTCAGCCAAGAACCTATTTGTCTATTGGGGAATACAGAATTACAGCAAAATTTGGTAAATATGATGTTAGGAATGTGCACAGAGCTGTAAAAGAACAATGGGATGTCACCTAATGTAGCTGCAGGGGTCAGAGAAGTGACCCATTCTTCAATTGTACTGTTTTTGTTTTTGTTTTTGTTTTGTTTTTTGTTTTATTTTGTTTTATTCAGCTGTGCTTGAGGGACCAATTAGAAGCACATGGGAGGTAGTTGGGATTGGTCTGTAGCTGGAGTGTTTTTTCTGGGCTAGTTTTTGTGAAGGGAGCAGAAAACAAGGGAAAACAAGACTTTGGGAAGGGGGTAGTTGAGGTAGTGAATGGAAGATTTAGGAAGGAAGTAAAGATACAAGGGAAATAAACAAAAGGGAGTTGAAAATGGGAGCATCGAGAAGTTGTAAGTCTAGAAGGATTAGGAGGGGTGGAGCAAGATGGCAAACTAGAGACATCTCTTTGCTGGCTACTTGTGGTGAGACGGGAGTAACTGGATGTTGGCCACCTCTGTCTGGGGAAATCTGCATGGAAACATCACTCTGGGTGCACAGTGAAGCAACAGGAGATGTCAGCAGCCAACAAGGAGGTCTGGGATTGAGGAAAACTGATGAGGAAGGCAGTTTCTTGGTAAAGGCAGAGGTGCTGGATATCCCACAGAGGTCTGGGGACAAGAACGGGCTGTCCTACAGGATTTTGATTTTGGATGATATTTTTTTTTGGGGGAGGGCAGGGTCAGGTTAGAACCTTCTACCTCCGATATATGGGGTTGGTGCCCTACTCCTTTGAGCCACAGGCGCCACCCAGTATTTTGATTCTGAAGTGGGCTGCTCACTGGGGCAGTGAGCAGACTCAAACAGAGTCTTGCAGCTGGGATTGAATGGTAAGTGGGGTGGGTCCCCCATCAGCTTGGAGGCTGGTAGGATTCTGCCCTTGTGGGAAGACTATGAGACAGAAGGAATAGCCTCTCAGGTCCTAGTGCATATGCTCACCTGCTAAGCTCAAGCACCCATCCTTGGGGTGAGCTGAGTGGCCCCAGGACCCCTCCTGGAGGCTTTGTCAGGGGACACTGTCTGATGGGCCTCCTGGGAAGTCTGGCGAGAGCTTTGGGACCCCAGTGCTGTGGAGACTGAATATTGACAAAGTGAACAGGCCCAGATTGAGGGCAAAGAAATCAGGAAGACAAGATTTATTCTATGCAACTATAGTGTGGCTTCTGACCCTTATCACATACAGTAAATCCAGTGTGTGTTCTCTGTCTCCAAACAGTGCCACCTGGTATTTGGGAAATACATTGAAATAGACACACACACATACTGTTTTACTTTTTTTGCTGCTTTTTCATATTTTCCTTACGCAATTTCCTTTTCTTTTTTCTCTTCTGATATGGCTGGTTTTTGTTTAGTCTTTTGCTTGGTTTTATTTTTATTTTTTCATTTTTACTTTTCTCAATAGCAAGGGTTCCTCCATTTTTGTTGCAGTTTTTTAGTCCCTTTTATTCTTTCTTTCTTTTTCATTTCTCTCCTTTTTCTCTCTTTTGGCATAATTTTTTTCTACTTTTCCTTATTTCCACATGAATTTTTCATACAACAGCTATGATACCCCCTTTTCTCCTTCTTAATCTTATACAAGTACATTTTTACTTTTTAAAATCTATTAGTATGATTTTTTTTCCCATTGTTTTTCACTTCTCTGAGGGCTGGGGGGCCCAGCGCATTGGTCTGGAAGGAGGGTCACAGTATTGGTGTGGCTCAAGGAGGCCATGAGCTCATGGTCTTGGGTATCCTTCTAACTTTGGCCTTTGGAAAGAAGGTTGATTGGTAGGTTTCCACTGTGATGTATTGCTGATTTCTTTCTATATTTGGCAGAGGTGGAGTCTTGCTTTTGTCCAGGCTAGTATGGAGCTCTTCACTTTGAGGGACCCACCCAACCTGGCCCCAGAAAATTCTAGAGCTGTGGGTGTGGTTAAAGCACCTTGCCAAATACCACCATTTTCTCCTGTTGTTCTCTTTCTCTTACTGTCCTTTTTCTCTTCTTTACTTCAATTCTTTCCTTCTAATGCCCCTTTTTTCCTTTTTTCTCCTCTTTATCTTTTCCTTTTCTTTCTCCTTTCTCATTTTCTACCTTTACCATGCTTTTTGCCTTATATCAAAAGTCATGTCAATACCTAAGCTCTAAGACAAAGTAATTTAAAGTGAAGGAGAAAAAAATTGGAGAAGTAAGTGAACAAAAAGAAAACACTCATGAGGAGAAGCCAACAGAAGAATTATGGCAAAATGAAAAACTGGAAAGCAAAACCTAGCTTTCACAATGGTGCAAAGAATAAAAACTAAGCAATGAACCTTCATAATAATAAAGCAATCCCCCAAAGGATCCTGAGGTGGCTACTGCAGAGGATTGCACTTATAAGAATTAATGGAAATGACATAAAGGGAATTTAAAATATGGATGGCAAAAACAACAAAGGGAATTGTTGAGAAAATGGACAAAACAGGACCAAAAAAATGAATGAAAAATATAAAGAATATGGACGGGATATGGTGGAGCTTAAGACTTAAAGGAGTCAACTGGGGAATTTACATATGCAGTAGAAAGTATCAATAACAGATTAGATCATGCAGAAGAAAGACTCTCAAAGCTAGAGGACAAAGCTCTTGAGCTAACACAAGCAATTAAAGAGGAAGGAAAGAAGAGAGAGAAAGAAGAATATTCACCTAGAGAACTATGGGACTTCCTGAAGCATTCAAACATATGAATTATAGATATTTCTGAAGGGGAAGAAGAATATCCCAAAAGAATAGAAGCCCTTCTAAAGGATACCATAAATGAAAACTTCCCAAGTATCGCTAACAATTCTGACACACTCCTTTTAGAGGGATATTGAACTCTGGGTCATCTCAACACAAGTAGAGAATCTCCAAGACACTTTGTAAAAAACCTATCCAAAGTCAAGATGAAAGAGAAAATTCTGTAAGCAACCAAGAGTAAGTTTGAATTGACCCAGAGGAGCAGATCCATCAGGGTGACAATGGACTTCTCAGCTGAAACTTTGTAAGCCAGAAGAGAATGGTCAGCTACCTTTAACCTTCTTAAACAAAATAACTTTCAGCCCAGAATTATGTATCTTACTAAAATAAGCTTCAAAATCGATGGAGAAATCAAATCTTTCACAGATATGCAAACATTGAAGAAATTCAGTACAAGAAGACCAGCTCCATAGGAAATACTTAGATGTATTCTCCACACTGAACATCACAGTAGACCACTGACAAAGTAAACACCCACAAACTTACTGAAAGACAAAACCTAGCTTCCACAATGGTGCAAAGGATAAAAACTAAGCAATGAACCTTCATAAAATGAAATGAATAGAACTCCACCACACTTATCAACTCTCTCAATAAATGTTAATGACTTGAATTCCCCAATGAAGAGGTGCAGGTTGGCCAATTTAATTTAAAAAAGCATAAACCACCCACATGATGTCTCCAGGAAATACACCTCACCCTGAAAGACAAAACAAGCCTGAGGGTGAAGGGTTGGAAAACAATATTTCAGGCAAATGTAAACCAGAAGAAAGGAAGATTTTCAGATAGAAGTGGATTTAAAGCAACTAAAGTTAAGAAAGGCAAAGATGATCACTTCATACTGGTGAAGGAAGCAATAGAATTGCTTTTAAGCATTTAAGAGGAAATGAGCATACCATGCTTTTGGCTGGGAAGAAGCAACATTATTGAATTGTCTTTACTACCCAAAGCAATATCTATATTCAATGCAATTCCCATTAAAATACCAGCATTATACTTTAAATAACTGGAATAAATAATTCTTCATTTTGTATGGAACCCGAAAAGAACTGGCATAGCCAAGACAATTGTTGGTAATAAAAACAATGCCAGAGTGATCACTCTATCAAAATTTACATTATATCACAAGTCCATAGTGATCAAAACAATATGGTATAGGCACAAAAATAGAGACAGAAATATGGAACCAAATAGAAAACCAAGAGATGAAACCAGTCTCTAATAGCCATCTGATCATTGATAAGCAGAACAAAAGCATACACCGTCAGTAAATGTTGTTGGGAGAACTGGATTGAAATTGGACCCACATCTTTCACTACTTGCAAAAATTGACTCTTTGGATAAAAGATTTAAATCTAAGACATGAAAAGATAAAAATCATAGATGAGAGTGTGGGAAAAACTCTTGAGGATGTCAGCCTGGGGAAAGATATGAAGAAGACTTCACTAGCAATTGCAACAACAACAAAAATAAACAAATGCAACTTAGTTGAGCTGAAAAGCTTCTGCATAGCTAAGGACACAAAAATTGAAGCAAAAATTCAACCTTCAGAATGGGAGGAGATATTTGCAGGGTATGAATCTGACAAGGGCCTAAGAACTAGAATCTATAGAGAATTCAAGTTAATCAATGAAACAAGACCGAACAATCTCATATATCAGTGGGCAAGAGACGTGAATAGAACCTCCTCTGAGGAAGACAGACAGATGGCTAAGAAACATGAAAAAATGCTCATCATCCCTGATCATCAGAGAAATGCAAATAAAAACCACCCTGAGATATCACTTAACCTTAGTGAGAATAGCCCATATTGCAACCGTCCCAGAGTTACAGAAGGTGATGTGGTTGTGGAAAGGAGGACTTTTACACTGTTGGTGACAGCCTCTTTGCAATGAAGTATGGCGATTCCTCAAAGAACTCAAATTAGACCTCCCATTTGATCCTGCAATTCCACTACTAGACATCTTCCCAAAAGTAAAAAAATCATTTTATCATAAAGACATTTGCACTACTGCAGCTCAATTTACAATCGCCAAGTTGTGTTAAACAATGAGTTAACAAACGTGGTATATGTATACCATGGAATACCATTCAGCTGTAAGAAACGATAGTGACTTTACATCTGTTGTATTAACCTAGATGGAACTGAAACACATTCTTCTTAGTAAAGTATCACAAGAATGGAAAAGCAAGTATCCAATGTACTCAACTTAATTATGAAGCCAAGTAAGCAATTTAACACAGGACCACATAGATGAAAAACTTAATTCTTTTCAAGTTGGGGGGAAAGGAACAGAGGAAAGAAGAGAGAAGACAGGGATTGGTGTGCTCCCACTTTTAAGGAACAAGGTAAGGGTGTATGGCACACCTTTCAGATGTGTGACCCAGCTATAAGAGGTCCTCTACCTAACAAATTAAAAAATTGTGACCTGGTTGTTTGTACCCTCGCAATAACTTGAAATTAAAAAATAAAAAAGAATACTAGGATTACAGGCATGAACCATTGTGCCTGACCAGTTTAAGCTTTTATAATAGGAATTTATTCTTGTGCAATTTATAGAAGTAAATACAATTAAAACTACCCATAGGGTTAAAAAATAAAAGAAAAGAAAAAGAAAAAAGAAATTACAAGTCTAATTAAAGTGGAAGAATAGCTGCAATGTGCTGGGAATAATAGAGGCTGAGATATTGGAGTCCAGAGAGTCTTTTCCTGGGGGATTATAAGGCTTAGGACATGCCCATTAATTTGAGTTTCTGGCATGGAGTCAGGGAACTCTTATAATTAAGGGAGGTAATGAACTAGTAACCTACAGAACCATGAAGCATCAGGATTTTTTATTACTGTAAAAATGACTTCTGTCTTAGAGAACAATATAATATTACTATATTATTTTATGACATGCTTTTTTATAAACACTACCCTGTTTACAACTTTTATTAATATTAGAAACAAATACTTTCTAAAAAACCTACTGAAAATTTGTTTAAAATAACTAGAGTTTATTTTTCATGAAATTAATCAGATCCTTTTCTCCTCTTTGTTTTCTAATACAAAAATTGATATTAATTGTAGCTTGGAATAAGTAACAAGTGTTCTTGGTTCTGTTTTCTCCTTGGGTTAAGCATCTGTGAGGAGCAATGGATTCTGTGTCCTTTGATCTATTACTTCATCTCAGCAACCTCATTTCTCCTGTGGGAAGTTTCTTCTGATGAAAACTTACAGCCCTTGGGATACCCCTGCTACATCCACTTTGGCCAGTAACACAAATCAGTCTGGAAGGCAGGAGCCACCTGTCTAAATCAATCTTCATCTATATATGTCCTCGTATTTGTTCAATCATTGTATTTTCACTGACCATGTGGCCAAGATGAAAAGGATAGAATAAAACATATCAATCTGTGGTTACTAGAATCTAAGTTTGGAAACAGTAGTCGCAACAACTCCTTGCTTCTTAAAATCACCTCATTGGTTTTATTGCTTCATTAACAATTTGAAATTGAACACTTGTTGATATTGTTGATTATTATAAGATGAGCCCACAGACAGTAATTATAACATTGTCTTCAGGCACAGTCAAAAAAGAATGATGTCGAAACCATAAAGTTGCATTTTGTCTCTGGGGTACAAAAATATAATGAGCCAATTACTGTAAACTTAGCTTTTAAACTAAGAATTCTCATGAAAAACAGGTCAGTACAGGAAGAGGAGGAAAAACACAGGGAGTTTACATTTGTAAGTTATTTACGTAATATGAACGTGAGTGATTAGAATGTCCTGAAGTTATAAAATTCTACATATATCATTCGTGATTATCCTAAATGAATCTATAGGTGAAAAATAATATCCACGACAGTATAGTGGCAATTTAGTTGCAGTGACACTTTAAGAATGATATATCCTTCAGTCTGGACAACAGAGTAAGATTTTGTCTCAAAAAAAAATATTTTGGGGGTGCCAAAAATGGTATACACACTTTAAGAGATGTTATCTATATATTACTTTTTTAAGTTGATCAAATGAATCCTGGCATCACCACATGACAGGCAAGACAAAGAAAATGGCGGGAGGATGACTGTCCTTCAAGGAGGGCGAGGCGATTCTGAAGTGGTATTTGAAATTCCAGAACATTATGGAAGTACAGTGACCATGGAAGTGTGAGCGTTCAACAGAGCCTCTAACACGCCTAACAATCGCACAGTCATGTTAAGTGTGAGATGCGTGGTGCTATGAGTGACATGCACAGGGGAAGATCCAGGAGGCCACGCACAGCAACAGGTCCTGCTTCTTCCGCTGCGGTGTTGAAACAATTTCACAAGCTTGCTCTCCACAGCCTTCTAGGAAACAATGGACACACGAGACAGGAGTTAGAAGAACAAGCATACAACCAATTCTTAAAACAGCAAAGTGGAAAGTTTTCAACCCCAAATTATTACATGCACTGAGATACGAGAGCTTCCATTTGGAGATTTTTCCAGGACAATGAATAGGATGAGGAGCTGCAGTTAAGCTTGTCCCATGTTCTCCTGACTTAAGACCTCATGATGTCTACCTATGGGGACCTGAAAGGATACGGTGTCCTGCAGAAAACCAGCTCACGGTGGTACTTTGGAAGAAACAGCATGTTCAGTGACCCAAGTGGATACTTTGGTCAACATTGCTCAAACAGGAGTTGTCCACAATCAGAAGCATCTGGACCCTAATGGTCACCACTGTGAGCACCTCTTGTAATTGTAGGAGTCAAAAGTAACTTGTACTCTCCCTTTGTTATTGGTATGTATTATTATAATTTTAATACAGTTTTTTCCTTTCTTAAAATGTGTACACATATTTTTTGGTGCCCTCTCTATACAGATGTAGACATATAGAAAACAGACCTACAAGAGAGGATTAGTGAGGGGAATTGGTTAACACGATTATGAAGTCTCACAATTTGTCACCTTCAAGTGGGAGAACCAGGCGTGCTGGCATGGCTCACTTAATTTGAAGGCCTAAAAGAGAGAAGGAGAGAACGTAACTCTCAGTCTGGGTCAGAAGGTCTGAGAAACTGGGTGGCCTCTGGTTTCTAATCCTAGAGACAAAAATCCAGAAAACCTTGAGTTATGAAGTCCCAGAGGGCAGGAGACAAAGGGTGTGTCTGTCCTAGGAGAGAGAAAGAGTGAATACTCCTCCCTGTACCTCTCTGTCCTAGAAGGGGACTCAGCTGCTTGAATGGTTCCTGCCCACATTGTGTGAGGGAAGATCTTTCTCATTCAGTCCACTGATTCAAATTCCAATCTCTTCTGGAAACACTCCCACAGACATGCCTAGAGAGAAAACTTTACCAGCTATCTGAGCAGCCTTTAATCCAGTCAAGTTTACACCTAAAATTAATTATCATGAAATGTGATCCAATGATCACAGCACATCTGAAGAGCAAGGCCATCCCCAGAACCTCATCACAGCAAATGGAGCATGAGATGGCAGATGTGTCTTCATGTTGGAATGAAAACGTCTATAAATCCATTCTTCCAGCCTGTGGGATTTCACATTATGTTATTTCTGGGATAGACACATCTCTTTTGCTAGAACTACTCTTAGTAGTGGCCCAACTGGGGCTTGAGGGAGTTTAAGGGAGCTGGACCCTTCTGGCTTCCAACTATAGGTGATTTTATGACTCACAATGCCCAGTTGGCAACATGGAGAAAAAGGCACGTACCTCTTCTGATGAGCTCAGAGAGCGTATCATGTTTTCAAGAAAAAGGAAAAAAAACAAAAACAAAAAAACCTTTGTGCATTATAATATTTTACATCACATCTCTGAATTTGTCTCATTCTAGCATGTAGATCTGATTCCTGAAACTGACAAACGGCACATAAATAAACATAGATCAATTTCATTTGTGAATAGTGATGTAAAAAGCTTAAAGAGATTTTAGCAAACAATTCAATAGTGCATAAAAATATAATATGAATATGTAGAATACATCACATAAATCTAAGGATGCTCCAAATGTAGGCAATCCATTATAAAATTCATCACATTTATAGCTATAAGAGAGAACAAATAGTATGATCTTTTGTAGATACCAAAAGATAATCTCATATAATCCAACCATTATTGTCTTGTACCAAACTCAGACCAGAGTCAGAAAACTAGGACAGTGCCTGTGGCTCAAAGGAGTAGGGCGCTGGCCCCATATGCTGGAGGTGGCGGGTTCAAACCCAGCACCGGCCAAACAAAAACTGCAAAAAAAAAAAGAAAGAAAGAAAGAAAAACAATAAAATAGCAATAAATAAATAATACCTCAAAATAAATCTACCTGTCTACAATCTACATATTTATTAATTTATCTCAGTCTGAAGTATGTGTGTTCTTTATGGGGAAATAATGGTATCACTAACACTATTCAACATAAAATTCAGACATATTAAACAATATACATGTAGAATAATAAAAAAAAATGGGGCAGTAAAACTTGGAATGAAAAGTAAATTATCTCAATATACAGATAGTATAGGGTGGCCATAAAGTTCATTTACAATTTGAACTTTATGGCCACCCTATATATATAAAGTTAAAATTGCAAATGAACTTTATGGCTGCCCTATATAATGTATATTTAAAAATTCCAAGAGAATCATTAGGAATAAACTGCTGGCTTGGTGCCCATAGCATAGTGCTGGTTATAGAGCTGGCCACATGCACCCAGGCTGGTGGGTTTGAGCCTGGTCCAGGCCAGCTAACCAACAATGACAACTGCAACAACAACAACAAAAAAAGTAGCTGGGTGCTGTGGCAAGCGCCTGTAGTCTCAGCTACTTGAGAGGCTGTGGCAAGAGAATCACTTAAGCCCACGAGTTTAAAGTTGCTGTGAACTGTGATGCCATGGCACTCTACCCAGGGCAACAGTGAGACTCTGACTCAAAAAAAAAAAAAAAAAAGAAGAAGAAGAAATTGCTGCAAACATTGTCCACAGCTGCTTACCCACTACAACAAAATTGAGTAGTTGTGACATGGGCACTGTGGTTGCACCGCCTAAAATATTTATATGGTACTGCCCAAGAAAAAGCTTGCACAGCCCAGCTTCAGAGATACACACGATTGTTTCACAGAGATATTCTGTGACATGAATACTGGGAAGAAAGTGGGCAGGAGGAGGTGGCACATGTGGCTCAGTGGAGTAGGGCGCTGGCCCCATATGCCGGAGGTTGCGGGTTCAAATCCTGTCTCAGCCAAAAACTGCAAAAAAAAGAAAGAAAGAAAGTGGGCAGCGGTTAGTTATTATGCAGATGTCAATTTATTTAAAATAAATTTACCACAAGATGAAGGTGCTCTATCATTCTTATAATATATGGATATAATTTGTATGAGTGTATGGAATTATAGGATGGACACATTCCACATTGCTTAATGGACTTCCACAGTACACATTGTTTTGCTTTTTCTGATTGAGTTATGGGAATTCCGACATTCAGGCTTCCTCGCATCTCGGGCTGGCAATATGTCCTAATTTGGGCCAGTGAAATGTAAAGGAAACTCTGTTGGAGACTCTAAGTCCTGGGGAAGCTTTCATTTCACGAAAACTAGATTGCTAACAGAAAAAACATTCAAACTCTGCAAAATAATTTAAAGAGGTTTGTTCTGAGCCAAGTGTGTGCGAATGACAACCCCGAGCACATTTTAAGAGGCTGTGAGAAATGTGCCCACAGTAGCCCGGCTACAGTTTGTTTTTACACATTCATGAATTCAGGAATTACAAGTAATATCCTAACTCAAAACTTGGAAGACAGACATTGGTTTGGCCCCCAAAGGTGGGACATCTCACTAGAGATGGGAGGTGGTGGCCTTACAAGTTTTAGGTTGAGTACTAATTCTTCGTATTTGGTTAAAGAAATGGAGTTTTGTCTGAAGGTTTTGAATGCTTGAACTTAAGTAAATCCTATTAATTAGAGAAAAGCTACCAGACGTGTGAGGAAACTGAAGTCATTTGTTAAGTAAGCTGATGTCCTAAGCATGGTCTGAGGTCCCATTAATCATATTGTTATAAAGAGCAGCTCCAAAAGGAAGTGGGTATAATGAGGTGTGTCCGACCTCCCTTTTCCACACCTCCACTTTAAGGTTTTACTGGGGTTCCCTTGGCCAAAAGGGGGCCCATTCAGTTGTCTTGGGGCTTAAGAGTTTATTTTAGTTCACAGGATATAAAAATCACAATTATCTCAGTTGTCTAAGAGTACTTACTAACACAGAAAGCCTATCCCAGTTCTAGCTTTTGATACAGAAGTGATTTAGCAGCCGTGCCACGGCCATGAGAAAAAGCCAAGGGAATAGCAGAGACATGGGCTTTGACACCCTTGAATCACTGAGCAAGCAGGACTCTCAGTGGAAAGAGAGCTGGGATTGGTTCCAGGAAGAGCAGGTCTCCACAAGATGCAGCTGAGACGGCACAAACTTCCCGAAGAAATGAAGCACATTCATCCATTCCCTTAGTGAAGCAACTGAGAATTCATTCCTAGGCATAAATCTCCCAGGACTACAAGTAAATTTGTTCACTTAGAGACTAACGCTGAAAGTGAAAATCTAGACAAATGTCGGCCTTAGAGGTATTATCTATAAACATAACCTTTTCTCACACCTTTATTCCCCTTATGCCTTCTGGGTCTTTAGGCTACTTTGTCCGAGTCCTACTTTTGGAATCCATTTGTTTTTCTTTGTCCTTGTGCCATCATTTACTTCTTTGGCATGGGCAGTGTTAGTGCCAATTCTTCCTCCTTTGCTTAATAATACACAGTGAATTTTATTAACCCTCACCTGGATCCCACTGGCAAGCTGTACACTGTAGAGCCAGAATGATCCAGACAACATCCTCTGATGACGTCCCTCCCTCCCCCCGAATTTGTGCCAACCTGTTTTTCTGGGAATCTTTGTCTTATTTTTTTAAGAAATGGTTTAAAGGTCTTTTCCTCCTCTGGGAAAGAAGTTCGAAATAAAGTGCTTATTCTTCTGGGACACAAAACAACTTTAAAAAAAAAAGAGTTACTTTTAGAAATAATAGACCCAACTTGTGACAAATGGATTATTTTAGTACCTGAGTATTTCTTGGTTAATATTTCTCATAATTATGGTTTCTTAGAGGACTTTGGGTATGCAGAGATACCTGTTACCTCTGTTTAGTATTTTCTCTGCTTCCCCAAAGCCAGTCAAGAATGTAATGAAAAATATTAAATTTAATGTCACAAAACTACCAAATGTACAAATAGCTCAGGCCCAGAAAGTTCTATGAGGCAAGGACAAGTGGTTCATGAAATCATCACCTAAAACCAAGAATCAATCATAGCAGCTCAAAGATAGGTCGATTGTTAGATATTTCTGATTATAGCAGGGAGTCAAAACATACTATTATTCACCTAACATCATTAAAATTATTTCCTGGCTATTTTTATTCAAGCCCCAGAGTTATTCAAATAAAACACTAACAGAAAATACTAACTATTGCAGCCATTTCAGTTTTAGTGAAAACGCACTCATTTTTTTTTTTTTGCATAGAATAAATATGCTATAGGAGGTCCACACATTGATGCTAATATTCTCACAACCATTAATGAAATCAGACATGAACCACCATGCTGCTGGCCACAAAATATAACTTTTATTTATTTATTTATTTGTTTATTAAATCATAGCTGTGTACATGAATGCAGTCACAGGGTACAGTATGCTGGTTTTACATGCAATTTGAAATATTTTCATCAAACTGGTTAGCATAGTCTTCATGGCATTTTCTTAGCACAAAATATAACTTAATGCACCAATAATATAATTTAAAATGCCATGGAAGAAAAAATCCAAAGTGGGAAGATTTAAATTCCTCCATACAATGATGCCATTTATGGGAGAAAATTTTGTTTGACAAGCAATATAGGAATGAAATGAGCTAGTTCACAGGATTTGAGGAGTTTCCCCACCTTCACCTTTGAAACTTCAGTAGCTGTAATCTGGGTTTTTGGCAGATTGGCATACTTCCTTCATTTTCAGATTTATTATTTATTTATGTATTTTTTTGCAGTTTATTTTTGGCGGGGGCTGGGTTTGAACCCACTACCTCCAGCCTATGGGTCTGGTGCTCTACTCCTTTGAGCCACAGGCGCTGCCCCTTCCTTCATTTTCAAATACATCTGGAGGGGGAAACCTTTCCAGACACCAAATTCTCACAAAATAAAATTAATTTCTGTAAAGGGGTACACTCCCACCAAGACAGTGTTGATTTTCTTTTTAGTCTTACACCAGAGCATATAAATTAAAATTAAACAAGCAACATTGAAACCAAGTATTCTACTGCAAGGCCTCACCTACTGCCAATTTTTAGCAGGCAGCAGGAACCTGTACCCATGTAGGTCTCCTGCAGATCTTGAAATATAAAGTGCAGAAGTTTTTTCCTAAGTTGAAAGGAAAAATACCAAGTAAACGGAAATAGATTTAACGACAATAAATTACTTCTCCAGAAGGGAAAGGCGTATAATTTTTTTCACGTAGAAAGCGTGCCGGCGTGAGCATTATGTTATTCAGCCTAATTCAGTCACCTTTGAAAGGAAATGCAACTTGAACTAGTTAAACAAACCAGGAGAATTTAATGTCTTTTAACTACTAACCAGAAACAGGCCACAGAAAAGACGGGGACAGATCTGGATATAGGAAGCTCTGGATCTAAGGACTCAAACAAAGTAGGGGCTTTCTACGCATGTCCTATACCCAATAGTTCTGTCCAGTGGTATCCATGGTCACACAGTAGGTTCTTTATTTGACCTTGGAAGAACATAGCCTTGAAATCTGTAGGCTTAAGAAGGCAAGGTGGAGGGCTCTCTTTCTCTGGATTTGTCTCTCCTTGAATCATGTTCTATATCCAAAGAAATTGGGTAATAGGATCTTTTGGGAGGACCTATTTATCCCATGCCAGTTACCGCTGGGCCAATCACCTCCTTCTGAAGCACGGTCAGCGTAAGGATGGAGGGGTCGCCCACAAGAATTTCAAGTTCAATATATATTGAAATTCCTTCAAGTTTACACAATTTGTGCTTTTCACTATAGAACGATATTTGTTTAAAGCAGCATCCTGGTTTGGCTCCTAGCTCCATCCCAGCCACTGTTGAAGCTGCTTCACAGCCCTTTTCGGGGACTCAACCAACCACAGCTGCTAATCCCAGGATGGTGATCTGTGGATATAGGGCACCTTCCTCTGGCTCTGCCGCGATTAAGAAGAAACAGCAAGATTGGTTTCTTACAAGCCAACAAAATAGGATTTGAAGAAAAAGATATTGCAGAAATGGAGAGAATTAGAAGTGGATGAGAGTAAATGTACTAAAAACCGTCCACCAGCCACAGGATACCCCCTTCCACCTCAGATTTTCAATGAAAGCCAGTACCCTGGGGACTATGATGCCTTCTTTGAAGCCAAAGAAAATAATGCAGTGTATGCCTTTTAAGGCTTCACAGCACCACCTGGTTCAAAGGAAGCCGAAGCCCAAGCATAGAAGCAAGCATGAGCTTTAAGCAACTGCCTTAAGCATCCCTAAAACTAGTCCCCATTGCTCTTCTAAAGTAGCAGAATTATCTTAGCTTCAAAAAGTATAGGCTTAATGTTGAAGTAATAGATTAGTGGGTGTTTTCATATGCAGAGAACCCAAATGAATATGTAATTAATGTTGTATTAAAATACGAGCATGCTGATGACGAAAATGGGAAAGGAACATAAAATTTTAGTAGATATAATACAATTGTGTCATCTGCCAGAGCATCTTATTTAGTCATTTTACAAAGAAAACACTCTTCACTCTTTTTTTTTTTTTTGTATTAATATCTGCAGCTTGGTATTGAGGAGGTTTAAAAGGAGATAGAGAGAGAGAAAGAGAAATAATTTATAGATTATAATAATAATCTTATACCAAAATAGCCTCATTAATTTTAATGATTAAGAATATGTACCTTTTCCTTTTTTTTCATATTTCTTTTTTTTTCATTAATTGATAGCTGTATACCTTAATGCGAACATGGGGTACATTGTACTGTTTTCATATACAATTTGAAATACTTTTATCAAGCTGGTCAACATAGATTTCATGTCATTTGCTTAGTCATTGTATCAAAACATTTATATTCTAGTTCCAGAAAAGTTCACTTGTACCCTTGTTAGACAGATACATAGGTGATCTTTCTGGTCACCCTCCCACCACCCTCCGCCCTTCTCCCCTCCCCTTCCCCACCCCCTCCCCATGGACAGTAGGTTTTGATGGGAGACATTTGGCAACGTTGCTCTCATGTTTGTGTGCTTGTATACTTGTGATGTGGCACACTTTCACACAGCTTGGTGTGCTTCTCTTAATTACTGCTGTGTTATGCCCTTAAATATTATGTGCTTGCTGTTAGCTTTAATTCAAATTTGGATCACACTACTTGTGGGTGTGTGAGTTGTTACGTTTCTATTTCTTATATTCCATAGGAAGTTTAGGACTTTGAGGTGGGTTGTTTTTACAACTTTGAACTATAATTAGCAATGTTTTGGACTCTGAGTTTCAATTAGTAATGATTTGGGGGGATGCTTCTGAGACTGGAGGTAAACAAATCACCATTTCCTTTAAATGCTATGAAGCAGATTCTCCAATACCTTTGAGGCTAATATAATCTCTGCTATAGAAAGCAATCCCATTCTCATGACTAAGCTACTTTTGAACTCCTATGTGGGTAAACAGAATATAATTTTTACCCCAAATGATAGATTTGCCAATACTTTTTCTCCATTAAATCTATAAAGGAAACAAAAAAATTCTTCCCGTTTTAAGGTTTTGATTACGTTAATTCCACATTCCGACTTCTGTTTGGCTACCAGTAAGCATGTCTGTGTTCTTATATTCTCTTTATCTTTGGCTTTTTCTGGCATTTCAGGGAAGTCCCGAATTAGCCCTATTAAAATTAGTCCTATTTTTCTTTCCTTTTTTCTCTTACGGGGAAATTTGGAGTAGACACATGACCTGGTTGAAGATGAATAGAAATTATTTTAACTTAATATTAAAGCTCTTTTCTATGAAAAATATATATCTGTGCTATATAAGGGATGATCATTTTTTTGGAAAAGCCGAAGGATAGCCTTTCAATCACATCACAATGTTACTAGCTCATTTATTTTCCTCATCGATTCACACATTAACAATTACATGTCTCACTTTTTTAAAAATAGAAAACTAATATTTCATATTTCAGCATGTTCTACTACATAACTTAAAAAACTGCATGGAATCAAAAGTAACTTTTTTCGGACATCATCTCTTTCTGTGCCAGTATATAGATCATCTGACTACAGACACTAATCACCAGAACTAAACTAGGGGCAGCTGTGTCAGTAAGTTATTACTTTATTTTAATGAATTACGACCCCTTCCTTCTCCCTTTAACAATTTCAGGGAATAGAAATAAAATATGACCTTGGGATATGGTGCACTAGGAAAATTCACATAAATTCATAAAATTGCAAATTTGGCAAGGAAGTTGCACAGGGCAGTAGAAAGGCCTAGAAAATTTAAAACTCTGAAAGTGCTTTTAAACCTTAGATGATTAATAAAAATTACAACGTCTATTGGAAAAAAAGAAAATGTATTTACGAGTTCCCCTTTACTGTACATCAGTTAACATGAAGAAGATCTAATGGCAGGAGTTCATTTGCTTTAAGACCTCATGGTCGAAAGTGACACTGATGAATGTATCTATGGACCGATGACCTTGACATGTAGCATCTCAGGACCTGCAGGAGTTCCCACAATGCCTTGCCCTTGCTTGGGAGTTGTGACTGCTCTTTGCAGTTGGCCTGTGAATTGAATTCTGCCCCCTTCACACACGCTGCTGGGTGCCAGAAGCTTATTTCCTCTACAGCCATGGGTAGCTAGCTGTCTTTCTCTCGAAGTTGTGATTCAGGACATCTGGAAAATACTCTTCTTTTCAGTTTACTTCCTCATTGTTCCACTTCCCTCTTTCAAATCTATATTTTTTTTGTTTGCAGCTTTTGGCCAGGGCTGAGATTGAACCCGCCACCTGCGGCATATGGGGCCATGCCCTACTCCTTTGAGCCACAGGCACCACCCTCTTTCAAATATTTTTAAAGTTATTTAGTTTCTGACACTTGTCTCCCCTGATATAGCAGAAGAATAAGTGAGTCCTGACTGCCTCGACAGGTGCTATAAACAGGTTTTAGCAAGTCATATTTGGGGATCAGCTCTCATTTTTTAAATTTTAGAAATATGTGTATTTAGCCTAATTAATTTGCATGGGAATTCACGAAATGATAAAAAAAAATGCCAATAGCTTGTTGTGTACACATTTAATTGGACCCAAATATGTAACTAATTTGGGAATTACAAATAGCTTCTGTAAGTCCTATGATAGGTGTTTAGTCATTCAATGTTATATATAATTTTATATTTTCAAATTCTCTAGGATGAATTTTATTTATGTAGTGATTATATACAGTTTTTAAAAATGTAGTTAAGTTTAGTTAACTTTGTCATTAAACTACATCACTTTTTCTTTCAACTATAATTTGATGCCATACTAAGAAATTATTGGGAGTCTTCCCTTTCTGAATAATATTTAAACATTAATGCTTATTTTGACAGATATATTCCTTGTGCTGCATTTTTAAATTGCAAATTCAAAACTTATAAATAGCTAATATGTTCAAAGTAAATTTGCTTATTTTATTTGCACAAGTTGACACGGAGTTTAAAATATGGAAAAGTTTGAATTAAAAAATGCATGTAATTGTATTTATTCATGTTGAATTTAATATACTCTAGAAAGGAAGCAGTTTTTTAGAGTTATAAGTTGTGTAAGTTCATTTACTCTCGACCTGTAGCTTTATATTCAATAATTTTGTGAAATGAACATTTGAAACTTTTTGAGAATTTGATGTGCAGCCCTACTAGTTATGGACTGTCGGATACTTGATGTTAACCTTGAAAGCTGTAGTCAAAGTTTGAAAGAAAGATAAATTTGAGGTGGTGCCTGTGGCTCAAAGGAGTAGGTCACCGGCCTTATATACTGGAGGTGGTGGGTTCAAACCCACCCCTGGCCAAAAACTGCAGAAAAAAAAAAAAAACTTTGACAAATATGTTGAATAGACTAAGCTAAAACTAAAGAACTCAGCATACTTGACAATAAAGCAGAATCTTACAGGCTTAGCTGTGGACTCAGAAGGGATGTCTATGGGATGTCTATGTTGGTGGGGGGAGGGGCAGAGGGCATCGCGAGTGTTTAGACATTAACATATTAGCTGAAAAGCTTTCTTTCCACACATTTATCTGTTCCCCACACCTTGCTGTGCATATTATTTGCGAGGCTCTCATTATATATTGGTGAATAAGACAGGTAGGGAAGGTGCCATCAAGAGCTTGTGGTCTACTGGAAGAGTGTTACAAGCAAACAGTAAATGCATGCATTAAATAATGATAAATTGCAGTTACTGGTATGACAAGAGCACAGGAGGAGACGATCTGGTGGACTCACCTGATGAAAATCCTTGCTGATAAGGTGACTTTAGTCTGTGGTATGAATGTTAAACAGGCAGTGAGTGAGGGGGCAGAGAGCTGTTCTGATTGCCGGCAGGTGAGAGAGCCAGGGGGCAGTGGCAGGTGGACAGTAGGCCAGGTGGCTGGAGCTCAAGGGAGAAGGACAAAGACAAGTTAGGCTAGACTGTGCACATTTAAATCTTAAAATTAGAAACCAAAGTATCTAGACAGTCTGCTTTCCTGAATCTGAAAACACGCTTAAGTCTCTATAAGTTTATATGCCATAATAAAAATAAGAGGAGACTATTTAGATCCCTTCAAAAGTCAAGCTTGTGCACTAAAAATTGAAATAAAAAAAAAATGAGCCCTTTCCCCAAAATCTATAACCTACATTTTAAACGCACTACCCGGTCTGAGTCTATTTAAAGAATCATTTTCCAGTAAAAACTTGCTTTATCAGAAGCAGCATCATCGCTGGAAATTTCCTTTAATACTCCTATTTGTTACTTTAAGAGTCTTAAGTTGGGAAAAAAAGAAAAACTGACCCTAAACGCAGCAGAGATTTAAAGCGGACATAATCTGAATATGTGCACGGGATCCACGTACGCGTCTCTCTCCCCGAGCCGTAGGAAATGCATTAAAATGCTTGTCACCTAGCGGCTCCCGGACACAGGGCAGTCTTTAAGACCCAGCGATGGTATTTGTCTGGAGTGCAAATGTTGCTCTTTGACAGATGAGAGAAATCCCCTCCGTGCTGGCTGTGGGGAGAGAGAAGCGAAGTCAGCCAGTCACCTGGTGGCGAAGGCCAGTACGACAGCAAAGCTGGAGGGAAATTTCTCTCTCCCTTTCTCTCTCTCTCTCCCCCCATTCTGTCTGTAGGATCCACCTCCTCTTCTCTTAACTCTTTTAGCATAACCTTCAAAGGAGAACGTTCCCTTCAGACTTTATTATCTTCTTTTCCCCAGTGACAGAAGACCTCTCAGCTGCAAGACGTTTTTTTAAGTGCACGCAGGACTTGGGGGATTCTGTTATCTGGCCAGGGAAATTGATCATTGCTAATGCCCGGGACTGGTGCTAAATTAGCTCCACCGGAGCACGCCTGACGGAGGGAGGCTTTTACCACACTCTTCGCCTCAGTTGAAACACATTTGCTCGAAATCTGCCGCATGATGCTGTCCGGGGAAGCAGCTTTTTTTCTCGGGATGCAGCAAATCGCTGGTTTCTAAGCTTATTGCAGAAGAAGAAATAATCTTCCCTAGAGTGGGTTGTTGTTGTTATTTTTTTTTCTTCCTCGCCCCTGCTTGAGTCGGCCGAGCTGTCTTGCACCGCGGTGAAGATCACCTGTCACTGAATCTTTGAGGAAGTAAAACAAAGTGAATTATCATTATTTATTTATTTTTATTATTTTTAACCAGCGGAGGCGGCGTGACCACGGAGAATGCGACTGAGAGGAGCCTCCGGGGCTCGGAGGAGGATACGGCTGAGTTTAAGCTGGAAACTAAAAGACTAGATTGTCGGGGGGTCCAACTTGCCCGGTTCCTCTCCACTTCCTCTAGTTTTGCTCCATGGACAGATCAACAAGCCTGAACAGCGAGGAGCTCAAGGTACGTGACGCTCCGGGCGGGCGCCGTCCCTCCGTCCCCCGCTTCGCCGCTGTCCCCTCTGCGCCCCGCAGCCGCTGGGGAGTCGGTGGCCCCGGGGCCGGTGCACCGGGCGCAGCGCCCCTCCTGGGCCGGGGACGCGCAGGCGGCTTCCCGGAGCCCCCGGGCCGCGCTCGCCCCTGCCCGCTGCGCCCGACAGCGGCCCCCAGTCCCCTCTTCGCGGCGCCAACAGCGCCCGGGGACCGACCCGGCATCCGGGGAAGCCGCAGCGCGGTCTCTGGCCGCTGTCGCCGCTTTCCCAGCGAAGTTGTCCCGGCTGCGCGGCCACTTTGCCTGGTCTCCCTGCTCCGAACCCGCCTCTGCCCCCGCCCGGCGCGGGGACAGCGCATTTCCGCTCTCCCATTCGCGTGACAGAGGCATCTGCAGCGACGGCTGGTTTTATCCCAGAAGTTCGGGCACCCGTTTCCTCCCTCGCCCGCCGACCTGGGGGCCCCACAGTTGCCCTGCCCCAGGCGCGTACTGGGGTCTGGCCGGGGTGGGGGTGGTAGCGGGAGCTGGAGGGGTCCCCTGGTCCCCCTGGGGCGCAGGCGGCACGGCGATGTGCCTGCCCCGCCCCCAGCAGGAGGGAGGGTGGCGGGAGGCAGCGGCCGGGCTGGCTGGGGGCGGCACCGGAGCGGCCACCCGCACGGGGCCCCCTCCCCGGCTGCCCGCCGGGTGCCCTCGCCGCGCCCCCTCCCTCTCAGGGTCCCCTTCTTGGCATGAGGGGCCGCCTGGCAGAAGCACGTAGACTGACAATTTGCCCTGCTGCCTGCAGTGCCTGTTTAAAAAAAGAGAGAGAAAAATCTGCAAACCACAAAATAATTTAAATGTCCCGCTCACTGTAAACGAAAAAGCGGGAAAGGGGCGACACTGGGAACCCCTTTTAAAAAAATTCTCCGTCTGCCCGCCCTTTACCCCTAGTGGTTTTATGCACTCTCGTGCTTCAGAGGGCATTTGGCTCGGCCTCGTGCTGCGCTCTTGCCCAGGTGAGGGCTTTTAGGCAGCCCCCACTCCCAGGTGTAGACGAGCAGAAGTTGGCTTTCAAATGTCAAGGAGACGGGTTTGCCCCGCGAGCTAAGGGGGCTGGGAATCCCTGGCGGAAGAGCGACAAAGTCTCTGTCTGCAGACTGTCCTGCGTCCTGACTGCCCGGCATGCCCAGCCCTGGAGCCAGGTGCTCCTGGGTGTCCCAGACTGCACCGAGGAGGACACGGGGAGGGACTGAGGCCAGGGGCCCCCGCTGGAATCACCCGCCACTGACCCTAGATGAGGTCCAGGGAGGAGGGGCGACAGTCTGAACACAGGGCTTCCCTCTGAGACTCTCAGTTCCTTGGAGGAAGGGGAGTAGAGAGGAGGCAGATTTGAGGCTCCATTTAAAGTTGGCCCCCAAGTTTGCGTGTTTTGGCTAAGGTCGCTCTCAGTAGACCTTGGCCTGGACTCGAAATCTGTCATCTCCGGCTGCACTGCCGTTAAACACATTAAAGCAGCACCTTCTCTTGGGTGAAGGGGTGAGTCGTACTGAGATGTGACAGAGAGCAGATGAACGATGGTTGCGATGTGGATTTTATACAGAAGCGGAGTAGTCACGTTATTTTCCTATTAACCGTGGGCTGTGGTACAAAGGAAGGCTCTTAGGAGCAATGGCCCGAAAAGATGATTTGGGGTGATTATTTTCCCTGACAGCCCATAGGTCCCCTACTAGCTTATACCCTCTGAACTGCAATCCCACTCAAGTGTTTAAATCACCAAAGAACCACCAACCCACGGTGGAAATGTCTGTCTAGTAGTAGTAGATCTTAGCTTCATCTCAGGACTGCTGCCTGTTAATTCCGAGAGTCTCTAGGCCAGAGGATGGTGGACTTTGAGGGCTGGCGGTGAAGGGTGGAGAATTGGAAAGGCCTGGACTTGTGGGACTGTGTGGGCAGTAACTGGCTGGGAAGAAGGGAAGGAATGTTAAAAAGATCTATGGAGATTGTTAAGAAGTTATGTCAGGGGCAAGTTCCTGTTGAGAGTCAAAACTGGCAAGAGAAGGACATGCAGTCAAATCTCGGTAGAAAATGTTTGAGAGCCTCCAGTTTGGGAAATAAATTTGCGTTGTCAGTTTTGACTGTCCTTCTGGAATACGAATGCTTGGGAATACTGACACTCTAAATTATATACACTTTGTAGAGATGGACGGACTGTATGGGGCATAATATTTCTGAATTTCTTATTAGCCGGTTCCCTTGGCTTGGGGTTTTCTGAACGATTTCAGTTTAAGTTTTTGCTTACGTGGTTCCTTGCTGAAAAGCCTCCCAGGGTGACCAGTGGAGAAAGTGTAGAAATTAGTTGGGATACTTACTTGTGGCATTATCTACCTATTTTAACTTTTCTTCTTATATCTAACATGAATGGAAGGCACATTCACATAAAACTTTACTTTTATGATGCTTTCAATACATAAATACGTTTCACCTGGATTTGATAAATAAATGTGCATAACAGTAAAAGGAATATAGCTTAGCATATAAATGATCAGTGACATATTAGGTGAAGCTACTTATCTCAGGTGATTTAAGATGATTCGACTCATTCTTTATCTTTGTTTGAGATAAACTATTTTCTCTTTATGAGATTTTTCCAACAATTGTTACTGTGCTGAGCGTGAACATTGATTTTTATGTGTTGGACAGTACAAATGGTGTTGCCGTTAGCAAATTTTTAAGTGAAACTTCAACAATGAGGTGTTAAGTCATTGCTATCATTATCAGAAAAGTGAACATGCCTATTAAAAGATTTATTGGGGGGGGAAACTAAAATATTGTCATGTGTAAAACTTGCTAATGAAGGCAAGCGTGTTTCATCCGATATTCTGCACAAAAGCTCCTGATGAAACAGATCAGTGTTGAAAAGGGAGAGAGTTCTCATTCAAAGAATTTGTTCTTTTCCTTTGATCTCTCTCTATTTCTCGCTCCAAAGAATGTATAAACTTTACGGTGGATTTTTCTCTGGTGTTTGTTTTAAAGAAGGAACAACATCAAACAATCAAAAATATGAATTGTGGCTTTGGAAGTGTAGGTGTGAATGAATATTGATAGGAGAAAAAACATCCTGTATCCTGGAATGTCTCTGAGTTAGAAGGCATTGCCCATCTTTTAGTAGAGGATATTTAAATAATAGCGTTAGCTTTTGTTTCAGCTCTGAAGTTGCCTTTTAAACAGCTGTTCTTATGCACTACAAGAGAGACTGCCACTAATTTTTAGAGCTGAAACTTTTAAATGTGCTATACTTAGGGTTTATTTGAAAGAGACATTGAGGCTGATGAAGGGGTTATGATTAAATATATGACTTTGATTCTTTTGCTAGCTTTTGAAATAGGGATTTTAAATCACATGTATCAGTTTGGCAATTAAGAAATGACACTTTTGGCTGTTCAGAATACACATATGGATAATTATCATTTTCTTTGGGATCAAGACCATAAACAAATCAAGAGCATAACTTAATTTTTGCAGTCATATTAGAGTCCAGCTTTTATTAGTTATCGGAATTGTTTCTTTAATGGGATGACTGGCTAGAATTTACAATGGAATTTTTCTCCTATTGGCAGAGCACAAACAATTTGTTTCCAGGATATTTTCTTAATTATGTTGTAATGTGCAAAAATTATAAACTGCATAGTCATAGTTAATCTTGATATGCATAAGACAACTTTCTAGTAAGTATGATTTTACTTGTTGGAGTTCATTAAGTATAGTTCAGTCACCGTTGCTTCATTTTATTTCTTCCATTTAAATAAAATTTTATCTACCAAGCACTTGAATAACACAATTAGATCACTGAGAAAGTATTCTATTGGTGAGAAATGATAAACCGGCAAAAAGAATGGATAGGTGTTTAAACAAATGGTTGATGTGAAAATACTGAGGTCGTCCACCCATCTCAGGTACATTCATCTACAATTTCAATCAAGTAAGAGAGTTGACATTTAGAAGAAATCTAAAAAAATTTTTTGTTTCATCAGTAAGACACTCAGCTGAGGAAAGCCAGGCTAGCTGCAGTGTGGGAGGCTTTCTGCTGAACCTGAGTAGGTGGTATTTTCTTATCTTAGTCATTCTGTAGTGAAAAATAATACTCTGTAACAAATGTCCTATTTTTAGTAACCTGCCTTATATATTCATGTCTCAGCTTAGACTAAGACACTCATTTGTCAATACCGAATTATTTGAGTTCTTTTGCATCTAGACGAATTATAACATCCCCCCTTCCACGTGTACTGTCCATTCTCTTTCCATATAGGAACAAGTCATAAAGATTTGGTAACAAGTAACTTTATTTTTTTAAATTAATACTGTTTCAAATTGACAAATCATAGTTGTATACCTTTGTGGGGTGGATGCAAAGTGATGTTTCACCGTATATAGTGCGGAAAAATTAGATCAAGATAATTACCATATTCATCATCTCCCTTATTGTGCTGAGACATTTGAAATTTACTCCATCATTATGAAACATACACCATAATCTTGAAGTTTTACATACAGAAGTGGCTCTATTGAAGTTGGAAGTCCGCTTCAGGTTACAGTAGTGAACTATTTTTTATGCACAGAGGAGGGGGGAACAGACTTGATAGGAACCGGAGGAGAATTAAGAAAAATGTTGGAAGGAGGTTGTGCAAATAACTAGTTTAGAAGTGGTGAGAAGTTACTAGTGACTCGTTGCCCACTGTCATTTCTTAGGATATTAGGTTCCGGCCCCTCTACTGGCTGATCTCCAGACTTTACCATGAAAAGATACATCACATTTGGAAGGCCCAGTTAAGAAAAGCATTTGTAGACTTAAAATTATAGCTACACAAGATGGCTTAATGCTGTGAGACAGTAAATTACCATGTGTCTTTTGGATTATTTCTTTTATATGTAATGAGTTTCTCATACTGCATTGAAAGTTTGGTTAAAATAACAATTGGAAGAACTTAGGACTTGAAGTTACCATTTACTTTTGTTCAAAATCTCTGAATTTTTCAGTGTATATACTTAAATTGGTAACCGTTTAAAGGAGTGAAGGCTTATATATCAAAATAGAAGTTTATAAGTAAAAAAATTTTTTTAAGTATAATTGTTCATAATCGTGTTTGATTTCTGATAACATTCTTAGCTTCTAAAGCTCTATGGTAACTACAAGTAAGCTGCTTTATTTTATATAAATGTAGACTTTATTGACATTTAAGTTTTTATTTTACTCTAAGTCTGTTTTTCTTGGCAAATGTTTAGAAGCATGGGTTGAGTTTATGTCTTCAGCGAAGCTAATTAGAGGCTCCTAGGATAAGCACAAAATGAGAAAATTTAAGGATTACCATCCACAGAGCCTCATATCCTAAACATTAAAACAATGTACCAACTACCTTGAGGGTTTTCTTGATGCTTCTATGGAAGAGCTAGATAAATTCTATAAAATATTATAAGCCCTGACCAGATTTTAGAACCTTTAATACTGCTTTGCTGGTATCAAATAGGCTATCTGGAGTGTTCTATGCCAAATTGACATTAAAAACCTCTAAAAGTAAAGGATTTCAGCCTCCAGTTAAAAAGGCCATAATATCCATGGCCATTGCCATCAGTGAACTAAGGGCTAAAGCATCAGCCTCAGATGTTAATTCAAATAGTAACCTCACACTCAAATGGAGTTCAGAAGCGGCTGGAATTCAGAAGCTCTCACTCCAAATTTCACAGCTTGTAACCTATGAGGAGACGCATTTGTGCGGTGAAAGGTGAAAGGGTGGCTGAGCCTTTGAGAGTAGTATTTGGAAGAAATTGTTCACACCCTGGCGTGGTCATTCACTAGCAGTAGTACCAGAGCTGGTCCTTCCGTCCTTGTGGGCCTCCAATTTCTCAGGTGTTGCAGGATGGAAGGTGGATTTGATGAAAGGAATTTGCCATAATCATTTTAACCACAGTTGGAGCATTTGTTCAAACAGATCTTAAGACATCCCCAAATCTAATATCAGTAAAAAATTAGTATATTTGGCAAGAACGACGGAGACTCTATCCCCTCACCTCTGCTTCTCGCCTGAGTTGGCCCTGGGACTCTGTCAAGACAGAGGAACACAAGGTAAAGACCTCAGGACCAGCTGATATCTAATCATCTTTCTTCAATCAGAATCTTTGGCTTTGAGTATTTTTTTGGAATGGCATTTTTGTGTCCTCCCAGAAGATACTTTTCACACTGATACAGTTACTATAGCTCTTTTTATTCCCCAAACATTTGCTCATTTCAACATCAAAACAAGTTTATCTGATAAATATTATATCCTCATCTTATGGATCACATGCCTAATAAATAATGGAAGAAGAACTCAGGTTCATACCTTTTAGTTCCAAATCCTGTGCTTGTCTAAGCCAAAATTCAACGATGTTCTTAATTTCTGATAGCAGTTTATCACTGAATTCCTCTAACATTCTTGTTTTTAAAAAGAGTAACAGCACTTGAACTACAGTCCTAGTATTTACTCTTATTATAGAATAAGTGTTCACGTTAATTGTTTTTTGTTTATTTACTAGTATGCCCACTTCTAATAACTTACTTTGGGGTAAATTATTATTGCTTTGTATCTTTTAATCATTTTCACCATGTTTCAGCAGATGTGACTCAGTATTTCACATCTCTTCATGAACATTGTGGATGACTCCAAAATGGTTAAAAATGCACACCTTAAATTGACGTTAGCCAGGAGCCTACTCTATTTGTCTTTACTATACACATTAATGGTTCCATTACTAACCCACACATTACCATTATCTGACTTATTTCCACACGTGTTTATAAAGTCCCATCTTTCTTTACAATGACTAGAAAAAACATATTATTTATCTAAGATAACAGAGTCTTCAATCCTTCCCTTTTCTTGGTAGAAGAAACCAATTCAGCTGCCAGGAATAAGAACATTTTTGTGAAACATGATATAATAAATCAATGTCATGAATAGGAAAATACCGTTATCATTGTGATTCCACAAGTCTGTATCTACTTGGTGTATTTGAAAGTTTTTAAAATCCAGAACAGGAGAAGCCAACCAACTCAAGGAAATAAATGGCTTACCTAACGGTTTTCTGAATGGTATTATAGGTTTCCATCTCTCTCTCTCAACATGAGATGCGTGAGAAAGAGATTCTGCCTCGTCTTAATATCAGAATTCCTAGTCCTCCTCGTAAGCAACCCATTGCTTTTATAACGTTAAGAATCCTTTTCATCACAAAACCTGTGGAGTTTCCTGCTTTGACTCAAGTCCCCTTTTATCTTAAGAGGCCCATTTGTGGGCTGTCTCTAACAAATGTGCATCCTAACCTAATTCCCGGTCTTATACCTTTTGCTTTTTTAAATCATTCTTATGCTTTCATGAAGAATTAGGGGTTATAAATAAATATTTATGTACTTAAAATGATCAAACCTTTCACAGAGACTCAATTATTTTCGTAATGTTACAGAGGACAAGCCTCCATCTTTCACATCTATCTGCAGAGCTTACAATTCTCTATGCATTTTTTTTTAGTTTGTCAGTAGCAACGGAGTTTGAAAGTTAGAATTATCATGCTGTGTGTATTCAGTTGGGGTGCATGAATTTCATTGCCTATAATGGCTGCAGAGCTTGGGCACCTGTTGGCCGCAGAGTGGAATCCACCACCCTCCTAGAGTAAAAAGCTAACATTTAACACACGTTCCTGGAACCTCTCCTTGTTCTAAACTTTCTGTCTTAGACCATTGTTAAATCTTACTGTTCTCAAATTTGGCCTTTGTGGGAAATGATCACTGGTATTTCTAAATCTCTGCATTTCTATTGCCTGTTACTTTTGTCTGATATGGAGACATTATTTTGGGAAAGGTTAAAATAAATGAACTCATCATAATCAACACTGAGTTTAATGTTTTCAAATCGGTTTTGTAAAATCAGTGTTTTAATCAATTGATTACTGTAGTCAGCAGAGGCATTTAGACTTTTATATATTTTATTTGATCTCATCAAGTTGCTTAATGTCGATAGTTAAGTTGTGGTTCAAAGAGTAAGCAGATCCATGCATGATGTTGTTTAATGATAAAGCTTCTCTTAACTCCTAAAACAAAAATAGTTCTTAATCTGTAAGTAATGAAAAATGAAAACATAATTTGACTTTAAAATGTTTAACATTTCCAAGCAGTAACCTTTTTAAAATCTCTATTACATATTTCAACAGACCTAAAGTGAATTCTAGAAATTTTTGGAATGACTCAACTCAGGGCATAGTAAAATCTTAATGTTTTGTATGAAAATGTGCTATCTGAAACACTTGAATAGTTAATAGTGTACTTTATCTTCACTTTTATAGATCTCTATAATTGCAAAATATCTGTGAGCATGCTCAGAGTAGAACTTTTTGTCTTTGTCTCAGCTCTCTGATGTTTAGAGAGATGCACAATCCAATTTATTTGGAAACTCTGGGCTCATCCGAAGTTGTGAAGTTGTACCTAAGTGTTTCCCCACAAGCAAAGTGCAGTCAAAATCCAAAAGATTAAACTCTCACTTTTCAATCAGTTGTCTTATTCAGGAATGGTATCAAAGTACAAGTGAATAAGGAGAAGAAAAATCAATTCATAGTTGGGAGTTGGGAATATTAACAACTGTTTATAGATTGAAAGAGAAAAAGTAATGCCAAATAAAATAAACAGAATAAATATTATGCTTCTACCCCCAAGAGAAAATTTAACTTAACAGACCTTATATACACTTGCAGTTTTTCTTTTCTTTTTTTTTTTTTTGGCCGGAGCTGGGTTTGAACCTGCCACCTCTGGCATATGGGGCCAGAGCCCTACTCCTTTGAGCCACAGGCACTGCCTAAGACATTATATACTCTTTGATGTAAGTAATCAAATGTCTAAATTTTACATTACAAGCTTAGGCACTTGAGTATATACATTGTGAAATATTAGCAAGAATTTTTATTTTTTATTTTTTTATTAATTGATAGCTGTATACATTAATGCAAACGTGGGATACATTGTACTGTTTTCATATACAATTTGAAATACTTTCATCAAGCTGGTTAACATAAATATTCATGTCATTTGCTTAGTCATTGTATCACTTTTACTGTATTTTTCAAAGTATATGCATTATAGGAATTCCTATCTAATGGTCTTTTATTCTCAGAATCTTATAATAGTTTCCTTGTATTATGCTCTGGGATACGTGTAACATCTGTTTATACACAAAATTTATACCCTGGGACTAGCGTGTGGTTTTTCTTTGTTCTCTCTTTACATACACCTCCTAGATAATCTCACCGTCTGATATATCTTCTACTTTTACCTACAAGGAGATGATGCCCAAGTTATGCACATCCATACCCCACCTCTCACTTGAGTTACCGTCTCCCCAATTTTCAGCAATCCACTAGAAATCTTTATGAAGAGTTTTGCAGTCACTTGAGTGTCACCAAACAGAGCACAGAGTCTTTGTTCCTTGTCAAATCTGCACCTCCTTTAGTATTCCGAGTCTTGTTTAACCATTCGCATAGACATCCAAGTTGGAGCTCAGAGGATCCTTCTCTGCTCATCTGTCATCTTTTTGCCTTATATATTAGAGATAATTTTAGCAGATACATTGTATTTTTTCATTCATTATTATATAATGACCTTTTAGTCTCTAATAAAAGTTTATTTTTGATTTTAATATAGCTACACAGTCTTTCACAAATATCACTATTCCATTATCGGGCTTTCTTTTGGTTTTTATGTCTATATATGTACATATATTTTATACTTTTATTTTTAACTTTTTGGTACACTTTTAGATGTATTTCTTGCAAGCTGTATACAGCTAGATTTTAGAAACACATTTGGATAGTCACTTGCTTTTATTTATTGCATTTATCTTATACTTACTGTAAATTCTGATACGTTTGGGTTTCTTTCATTTTAGTTCATGAGTTCAGTGTATCCTGAAATAACTTCCTATTGTCTTAAGTTCTCATGGTAGCAGCAAACTCAGCTTTCTTGGTGATCTGAAAAATTTATTTTCACTCTTCTTTTAGAAAGCTGTGTGTGTGGGGGGGAGGGGGCTATAGCTTTTGTTCAAGAAATGTAATGATTTCCTTCTTTTTCTCTTCCTTGACCCAGCTGTCATTCAGTGTAAGGTGGTTTAGTTTCCATGACTTTATGTGGGGATGAAGGTTTTTGAGTTGAGTTCTCCTTTTATCCTGTGGTGCTGTGAAAAGATACATGTGTAATTTCTATTCTTTTAAATTTGTTGAGATTTGATTTGTATACTAAGATATAATCAATTTTAAAAGATGACCCATGAGCTGATGAGAAGAGAGTATACTCAGTTTTAACGGGACAGAATGTTCTACATATGTCAAGCCCATTTGTTCTGAGGTCATGTTTAATTCCATTTCTTCTTTGTTTAGTTTCTCCGTGGACCACTTGTCTGGTTCTGTCAGAAGGGTGTTGAAGTCCCCACTTACTATGGTGTTACAGGATATCGTATTGTTCAAATTAGTTAGTCTTCATTTTATGTATCTGGGAGCTTTTAAGTTGGGTGCATAGATACTTAGGTTTGAAAGTTCTTCTTGTTGTATTGTTTCCTTGACCAATATTTAGTGTCCATTTTTATCTTTATTTTGTTGTTTTCTATCCAATTGTATATGTAAAGATTGCAGCCCCTGCTTGCTTCTTTCATTTACCTAAAATATTATTTTCCAACCTTTCACCCTGAGTCTTGTTTTGTCCCTAGAGGTTAGATGTGTGTCCTGAAGATACATATAGTTGGCTCGTGCTTTTTTTTTTTTTTAAATCCCATCAGGCAACCTGTGTCACTCCAGGGCGAAATCAAGCCATTCATATATGCTTCTAGAAAAACAGGTATTTTCTCTTAGAATATTGAATATATATTTCAATGTCTTCTTGATTTCAGTGTTGCCAATGAAAAACCAGATGTTATTTTTTATAGAGGTCATGTTTCTTTTCTTTTTAGCTATTTTGAATTCCTTTAAAAAAATTCTTTAGTGCTCTTCAGTTTTATTACAATGTGTTTATTTGTGAATTTTAAAAAAAATCTAGGTTGGTATGTTTCCTGAATCTTTGTGAAAAGAGAAAAATAGAGTCTGTTATAAATGGGGTCCAAGAACTACCACATTATTTTTTAAATTAAAAGCTTTCCTACTGAAAACTGCTACCCATGGTGACTTTTCTACACATTTTCTAGTCCTTATTTTTTCTTACCTATATTCTGCACTGATGGCTCTACTGTGTCTGAAATGTATAAAACATAAACATGTAGACACTGACGATTATGGATTCTGTTTTAAATGTTTTGAATATCTAATGTCTCTATGAAATCATGAATACATGTTTGATATTTATTATGTTTTTGTGGATATATATTTGGCAGTTTTTGGTAGTTGACCACAGTTTCGTATTGGGAGAAACAGTACTATCAATTTTAATGTATTTGTTTAGTACTTAGTCTAAACTAGAGTAAAAACATGAGTTAAATGATGATATCAGGATAAATCATAGGCGTGATCCCAGCAATCCCCCTCCCTCCACCTATCCTGCTCTCTCCCCGCCCTCTCCCCTTTCTCCGTATTCTTGAGCTAAAATTGGGTTATAGCTTTCCTATGATAGCTAAAAATTCTCATGCTACCATACACATATTTGTACCAGAATGTTCATTGCAGCCCAATTCATAATTGTTGTCTATTTTAAATTGCACACAAACTTTAGGGGCACTCTATATTCAGCATTCAGGTAAATATGTTATCTACTTAGGGTCCTAAAATCACTTGCATTATTGTGTAATAAAATTAATGGGTTATGAACAGTGTCACCTCATCCTGGGGTAAAATGCCCATGATGGTCTGACAGTCATAAAAAAGAAAAACGTGTCTTTCCCAGATGACCCTTCTATTGAATTTGTCATTTCTGATTTTGGGGTAGTACATAATAAGACATAAATGATAGCATATAAAAGTAGCAGCTGCAGTGCATGATACACATGATATATAAGTTTACAGATTGTGTATTTGAAGTGAGAACAGATAATCAGGATTGTTAGCTTGCTTTTTGTCCAAATCACACACTTCAGTATGCCTACATAAAATAGATGGAAACAAAACTGTCCTGAAAAACACAAGATACAGTTAAGGAAAACAGTATCATGACAGTAACCCCCATGTAGAATCCCTGAGTTAAATTCACAGCATATTAGACTCTTAAAAGAAATGAATTTAAATAATGACAACTAAAGTTTTTATGATAGCCGCCCCCCACCCCCAGCTAAGTGTCTTGCATAAAAGTCCTCCATATATAGTTCCTTAAGAGTTTAATTTGAGTAGAAAAGATCTTTACCTTCCTAATCACGGAGAACATGGAGTAAAGTGACTTGCAGCTTGTTCATTAAAGGAGAAAACTAATGCCATCTAATAGTCTTTGAGAAGCCAGTTAGAGCACACGTTCTCTCTTGGCTCAGCTTTGGAACCAGGTAGACATGGATTCATTTCCTGCTCCACTTGTGAGCTGTGTGACCTTGGGCAAGTTTTTTAACTTGACTAAATGTCAGTTCCTTCAAATGGTGCCGTAGAGTTATTAATTCTCCTTCATTCTAGTAGTAATTCTATTAATCTATTGCAGACAGACTGAGAAAATGAGATAGTTGGTATCATCACCAATGTTTGACAGAGTCATTCATCCATGTATCAATGACTTCATTATTGATAATACGTTATTCATGAGCACCGGTGAGAACATGATTGCGATGTAAAGATTAAAAAAAAGAGTATGTTCATCTGAATAAAAGTCAGGTTCACCCTAGGAAGAGCAGCCGATGAACTGGTTTTGTGGAACAATAGTTGCAGGTGATCATGATAAAAATGTGTCCTGGGATGAGACTTGAGTTTTGGACTCCAGGTTAGAACTGAATGTAAGTGCTTGAGTTTAATAATATCAAAAGCTCTCTAAAGGTTGTTAACTGCCTAAAGGCAGCTTTTAATTTTAAATACCAGGAGAAGTCAATCAGCCTCCACCTAAAAATATGCATTGGAATGTGTTTTGCATGCATTAAAACCCGATTTCACATCTCACCAAGTTTAACTACTTTTTTGCTCAACTAGTCTCAGATTCTGGGTATTTTACTTATTTATGATAGGCCAGTAGGCTGTTTAACTCATATAAGACTCTGTTAAGTTACTATTCCATCTATTTGTGTTCATGCTTTCAGAAATGTTGATTCCTTGAGATATTTGAGAATATGGAGTATTTTCCTAAAAATACTTAAGAAAAGTCATACACCAAAAAATAAGTTTCCCCTCAACTCATAAATGGAAAAAAATCTAATCTAGTGGACAAGCACAGTTTTATTAAAATACATTTCTATTACATAGCAAATGAGCTATATTTTACATATAATTTATGGCAATGTGTGTTTACTGAAGTAAAAAAGGACACAGTTCATTGTTCTGATAACATAGTTCTCAGGACACAAAACCCCTGTTTTTTTTTTTTTTTTGAGACAGAGCCTCAAGCTATCCCCCTGGGTTGAGTGCCATGGCATCACAGCTTACGGCAACCTCCAACTCCTGGGCTCAAGCGAGTCTCCTGCCTCCGCCTCCCAAGTAGCTGGGACCACAGGCGCCCGCCACAACGCCCGGCCATTTATTTGGTTGCAGCCATCCTTGGTGTTTGGCGGGCCGGGTTGGGGATTCGAACCTGCCACCTTAGGTGTACGTGGCTGGCGCCTTAGCTGATTGAGCCACAGGTGCTGAGCCCAAAGCCCCTGTTTGAGTCTTAGTGCAATGCTTTGCTTTCCTTGAACACTTTGTAGAGGAGAATGTCATCTTTTAATTTGTATATATTAGCCCATTTCTTTATCAATGCTGATATTTCAAAATGCTAAGTGGAAAATTGAATGCCTGCAAATCCGGAAAATAGGAGAAAGTGTATTGATAATGTTCTTTCCCACATTTTTCAGTATGGAGACTGGGCAATGGAAGACAAGAATCTTGGTTATAGCCTTTCCTGCATTGGTGATAATTCATTACTATTCAGAGTCCAGCCTTCCAGTTATGAAACTCAAACCAACAGTGCCACTGAAATCTCATTAAATGCTATTTCATTAGTTCAATTCCTACCTCTGCTTTGGGGGTTAATATTGGCTGTTGTAATGTTCACTTTTTGAGCCTGTCAGTTTTGTAAAGAATATAAACACACAAGCAGGACGTGGTGCCTGAAGGGTCAAGAGAATGTATCAGTCCTCTCAAAAGATTGTCTTCAGTATGGTGATAAGATTCTTTACCCTTTGTTCTTCTGTCCTGCTCTGATTCCTTGAGCAGAAGGAACTGTGGCCAGACATGTTTCTACAACTTTATTACAGCCTGGCATAAAAAAAGGAAATAGTTCAAGACAAGATGAATTTTATTCTTTCCAAAGCCTAGTTCTGTTTGCAACTCACTCTCTTGCACCTGCAGCCTTGATAACTGGATTTCATGCCTGTATTTTTTTTTTTTAAATAAGGCTTGACATTTAGAAGATACAATTCTGGGACTGTGAAGTAACATGCTTATTTTAATATTTTCTTGAACAATGAGCTGATAATAATCGTGAGATCTGAATAATTCTCTTGACATTTTTCTGGGAATTCTGTATATTTATAATAACTTGGTTAGCCTTTGCTGTGTTTAATATCCTTTTGGAAATTATTGGAATAAACTAGGGTATAAAATATCCTTTTTCTTGAAGCTGAAAGTGCCTTTGCTTTCAACCTTATTCCCAGGGAAGGAGATTAGTGGTTCTGGGCAGATGTTAAGGGTAATGGATAGTTCATGGGACCATACATGAGATATTCTTGACCTTGCTCTGATGCATCAGCTCCATTTCACCCTAAACTACAAGGAGCTATTAAGGCTGCATTCTTAATGAGGGAAGACTCAGGCCATCAAGAAGCACGCACCTCCAATATTCAAACAGAATAAAGGAAAAGTGGCGTTCCAGAAGTTTGTATTTCTTATTTTTGGATTAAAGTTTGTGCTACTTCATCACTATTTCAGTTTTCACATAGACCCCAGAGAGTTTTTCTTTGAAAAGTGTGTTTCATCAGTTTATTATCAATAAAAGTGCGCGTGGGCCTTTCATAGGTGACAGTTAGTATTGATGGCTATTTCAGAGCTCACCCCAAACTGGTAAATTTGGTGGGGTCAGACTGCTGTAGCAAAATTTTCAGTTCAACTTGTCTTGGTGATAAAGTTCTGTAATTTGGACGAGGAAAACTTACTGTTACTTTTCCTGTTGTGATTAATAAGACCCACGGCAACCCTGTAAGGTAGTCTGGCATCCAGTTAATGGGTCGTCATCATCGTGAGCTAAGTCAATCCTGCGGGTGACTGCATGCAACCACAAATATCTAGAGGCGTTGCTAGACGGACAGATCGGGGGTATAATTGTCCTCCACTCAGAAACCTGAGCTCAAGACTTCCCCCAAAGCAGCCAAAACAATGCCTGTAAAAATACCAAGTTCCACAAGAATTTGATTGTGTTCTATTCCGATAATGGAATTTTCCTGAAACTTGAAATGTTTCTTCTTGGGGTTACCAACTACAGGGCATTTTAGGAATAACTTTTTATAGGCCACCTACGTAGACCTACATTTATAATGTACAAAGTACTGTACAAATGCGCAAAGCATTCATATTAGTATCCTGAAGAGCAAGAATTATCTTAATTGTAACTCTGGTGTGTGTCGTTTAATGTCACAAAGATGCTACAATCTACTTGAGTTAACTAAGAGGCTTATAAACTAATTTCTTACACTGTTTTACATATTCAGCAATCTACATTGTCATTACTTAAAGATGAAAAGAGGAGTTATTTCAAGCTTAAATGTTAAAAGATGCAAACTTAACATGCTCATTTAATTAAAGAAGCATGCAGATGAGCGTGTGGGAAGGGGATCAACCCTAACACTGTGTTCTATATATCATCGTATCCTCCGCTAGTTTTCATCATAGTCTCATTATCTGAAAGTTCTCTTTTGTTTCTAAGAGAACACCTGCTCTTTGTTTCTTATTGAGTTGGCTGTTTTCATTTGCTCCTGGTAACATCTCCAAAGACCAATTGCTAAATTATGTTCTTAAAATTGCTCCTTCAGCAGCCTGGATAAGCAATTATCTCGGAAACAGAAAGTTAAGTCAAAGTGTTGCAAATTTGTGTCTGAGGTTTTCTTAAATATGACCCATATGGGGAATATGCCTCCCTTAGGAAAAAAAATTATAATGTGAGCTCCCCACTCTGCAGGGAACTGCCTGAGATTGCAGGGGAAGATGTGCGTGTCTGGCATGATCTAATATTCTGACAGACCTAAGAAACAGTTAGAAACTGGGCACAGGACTTAACATCTAATTTGACTAGCTAGTATACTAGATATCATATAAGTGATTTATACACAGATACAGTGCAGTGGGGTGAGTTAAAATGAACACCATCAAATAAACCGCCAATGTTAATTTTCAAAACATTAAATACAAGAGGGTGGGGATATTAGATTTTCCTGTAAAGTAAATCATGGCTTAAAACTTTTCAAATAATAAATATATTTGCTAAAATGTATGCTTTTAAGACTTCTATTTTGCATATTCTTTTATGATAAAGCAAAAATAATTTTTCTGTATGTGTTATGACAGAATTTTATAATTTCAAAAACAAGTAGTAAATTTAAAATATGGATTGTTAATGTTATAATAGATTTTGGGGGGGGGCAGTCCCCCTCATCCCCCAGGGCCAGGTTTGAACTTGCGACCTCCATATATGGGGCTGACACCCTACTCCTTAGAGCCACAGGCACCGCCCATATAATGGATATTTTTAATGCCACTTAAGGTGCCTAGTTTTTTGTTATATAAAAATAGCTGTTCTTTTACATGTCTGGTTATGAGTTAACAGTGGTGTATTATATTAGAATAAAAATTGTGAGAGGCTAAGGTAAATATGCAAAAACTTCTGTTAATGGAATTAAAAAGGAGTACATTTTTAAAAACAAAACAGTGGTTAGGCAAATTTAAAACTATTGGTATTCTTAAAGGTCAAAGAGTATAGCTTAACTCCCCAAAATATAATTTAATGTTAATAAAAATTTATAGCTTCATAGAGGGGAATTACATTTTTTAAGAAAAATTTTGTCTCATGGGAAAGTTAGAAAACATTCTCCTGCTTTTACTAAAGAGTGTTACGATAATTAAAAATTGTAAGTTTGCCATTTTTTCAAAACAAAAAACAGTATTTCTTGTAGGTTGAGAAGTTGATGGGGTTCATGTTATAGATCTTTTTACTTTTTTGCTATGATAATCCTCTAAAAATTATTTATTTTCAAATGTAGACAGTGTTCTATAGTTCCTGAAATTTACAAATCTTTATAGAAATGGAGTAATGTGTCACTTAGGATATCTTATAAATGTAATTGGGGGGTTGTATCTTTTTTATTTGTAACAGTGCTACCCATTTGATAATGTATAGCAAATAAAGTACTAGAGAGAGTTTTAAATTAATATTTAACATAATGATAAAAGCCTATGTGAGAAAATCATCACTTTTTCATGAATATGTTTTGACTCTTCATGTTTCATAGGTAGAAACAATTATTTTCAACAATAACTTTATGTAAAATATTTTTCCATTACATTCTTAAGAAAAATCTTTTGTAAGATTTTTCTGTATTACAAAAAATCTTTTGTAAGATATTCTGTATTATATGCAGAAGTAAAAACATTTTATTCTGTATGATATAGTAGTTTATTTAAAAACATCAAAAATTCTACAATATTCTTTTCAGATAGACTTACTCTTGTTGCAATTATGATTAAATCCTTAAGGAATAATAAACATTACTTTCCCTTAAACTTTATCGCCAATTGAAAAGAAATCATTCTCAAATGGAGTTAGTATATGGGCGGTGCCTGTGGCTCTAAGGAGTAGGGCCCTGACCCCATATACTGGAGGTAGCAAGTTCAAACCTGGCCCCAGCCAAAAACTGCAAAAAAAAAAAAAAAATGCATTTACTATATAATTATCCTTATCTGATAGAATCTATTTTCCCACTCTCTCTTTGTTACCTCTCAAAAAACAAGTATGAAATGCTTTGTGCATTTAAATTGATAATTTCATCAATTTCCACTCATTATGATTTTTATTGAGCATAAGCAATAAGACGTAAATGTCTAAATCATATTTTTGTGCTCTGTTCAGCTGATCTGTGATCAGTTATATCTGCTGTCTCAAAGAGGGAAGGTTAATTTTTTTTAAGTAGTGACATCAAAGTCATTTAATGTAACATTTTCCCCATTCTAGTTGTAAGTAGTTCTTGAGTCCTGGGAGCAAATGTCTAAAATGATCACTTTTATCATTTGAGTAGTTTTCCCAGGCAAAACTCTGTTTTACCTGTAAACAATAAGCCTATTGCCCAAGATATTGAGTTAGCTTTTTTAATCTATGGATTAATCAAATACTTTTAAGAGAAACTCTGAATTTAAAATCACTGACAAATACAAATATATATATAGACACATACACAAATATAAATTATATATATACACATATAATTATGTGTATACAAATTATATAGGAAATACATATATACACACATATAATTATGTATATACAAATTATATAGGAAATATGTATATATACATATCTATAATTATGTATATACAAATTATATATAAAATACAAATACATATACATATAATTATGTGTGGGTGTGTGTGTGTGTGTATATATATATATATAAATTTTTTACTTTTGGCTAAGGCTGTCAATCAGAATATATACAGAAATAGAATGTTGGAAGGTTACCCAAAGGACACTATTAATGAATTTACTCCCCATGTTCCATTTTTAAAAGAGGCAGCCAAATGCTACTAAACCATTCTGTAAGACTCTTTGAAATAGTCTTTTAGAAATTCTTCGGAATTTCTTTTTATGTTGGACTAATCACAAAACAGAAGTGATTAGAATCATTCTGCCAATATGTGGCTTCAAGAAATTTTCCTTGTACATAGTTCCATATAACACATTCTCTTCTTGAGATTAGTTAGCTAGTGTTGCTGGCAGCCTAGGAAAGTTAAATCATTATAAGACCAACTCTAATTAAGAACAATGGACCTTAAGAGATTTAAGGAGCCCCCTGGGAACAGGAAACCTAGAACTAATTTTGAATATAGTTTTATTAAGCCATCATGAAGTTCTTTCTTAAGACCCAAGAGTCAGTAGAGGAGAAACTATAAGATTTTCTTACACTTTTTCTGTGCATGAACATGGAACTATTAACAGGTAACTTGACTAATAAAGATACATAAAAGTCATCTGCTAACATCCTATGTGTTCCCTTTTGTAACAAGTCTGACATTTGTTCACTGTTCAAGCTAAATTTGATTTTTGTGGCTCCAGAAAACTTATTCCAAAAGTGAAGTCTAATCAAAGATTAATTACCTAGTGTTGATGGCAGTCTAGGGAAGTTAAACCTAGTTTTAGACCAAACAGGATCTGGATGTCCATAGATTAGTATTTTATCATATCAAGTAATCACTCTATTTTATGGTAGCTTGGGTAAGCTGAGGAGAAAGCCATTAGGAAAGGAGAGGCTAAAAATATGAGAAAATGATAATACAATCACTAGAACCAGTCCCTTTTGTAGGCAGGAGAGGATGGGATGTAGAGAACTAGTGTAGAAATTATCACAGGAGAAGCTAATCCATTGTAGGTCATAGGTCTGGACCCAGAAGGCATTTGTATACCATTTCTTATATTTGTTATGAAAAAGATCTCTTAGTCCATTGTGAAGGACTCTCCCCAAAGTCAAAGCAGTGTATTGCCCTATCTTTATTTTCTTCCTAAATGGACCCTCTGCTGCAGCCTAATTGGATCAGTCACCACATCCACGAAATGCTGATGCTCTTGCCAGTGCCCTTTCCAGAAAGCCCTTCATTCTCCTCGCAGTGAGTTCAGCCTGTAATATGGAGCTCAGGTCTCAGATCTTCTGAAGAGCCTTTTTTAACTACACTGGTACTAAATAATCTTTGCTTCTATAAACTTGGATAACACTTAAACGGAACAATTCATTTTACAGAGAGTCATGAACTTTCACGACGACACATTTCACGGTTAACTTGAACATTTTTTAGAAATGGATTTTCATGAAACAAATCTATTTTAAATTTTACTGTAGCTGTGCTTATTTCTGTTCAGTTAATTAGAATAAAGATTTTAAAGACAAGGGCCAGATTCATTCATGTAATTTTTACTGCCTGATTTTTTTTTTTGTGCGTGTGTGTGTGTGTGTGCATGTGTCTGGGAGTGTGATATTTTTAGAGCTAAGGAACTGAATTAAACATGATCCCATCCACAAACAGTGGGGCAGATAAGTAATTGCTGAAGGTATTAAAAATACTATAATAGAAGTACCTGGGGGGTATAGTTAGGGTAAAAAAGAGAGATGGCCAATGCCATGTGAGATGTTTGAGAAAAGTCACTATGATAGAAGGGTCTGGAGACTTTCTGAAGAGGGCAGGATTTACAATAAAACTTTATTGTGTCACGTTTCATTCTTACAAAGTACGCTGAGTATTGCAAGGGAAGAGATGATCCTAGATGGGGGAGGAAAGATACCACAGAATGCTGGACACATTTACTTGTAAGACAAAATGCTTAAAATTTTGAATAACTTTTAGAAACAAAGTAAGTTGTCCAATTTGACTGAAAAATGGGTGTTTTACTGGTGGTAAAAAAAAAAAAAAGAAATTAAAATAATGTAACTGTGGATGATTCTAATTCATGTTATTTTCCTATTTCTAAAACCTTTTGTTCACACAGTTCCTTCTAAAAGCAACTGTTGAGGTAAAGAACTTATGCACATTCTTTGAATTTTATGTCAAGGAAAATGTGTTTTGGCTTTTTGAATTCATGGGTTACAAACTCTACCTGGTGGCTCCAACTCTATATAATTTTTTACGAAACAATCTTATGGTGATCCACTTTCTCTTTATTATTATTAGATATAGAAAATTATCTCCAACAGTGTTTAAGAGACTGGTCCATGTGGGATGATTAAAAGCATTGCTGTTTAAAGGTGGGGGAGGAGGTAGCTACTGCAGTTGGTCATGATTGGAGAACTAATTATTATGGCCAAAAAAATTTCTGTTTTCTCCTAGATGGTAAATCTAAAGCAACAATAAAATAAGAAATATGCAATGAAAATGTTATCTATTATCTATGCAGTCTGTAAAGGTTATATTTTTGTGTGTGTGTGACAGAATGTCACTCTGTCACCCTGGGTAGAGTGCTTTGGCATCATAGCTCACAGCAACCTCAAACTCTTGGGCTCAAGCGATCCTCTGGCCTCCGCCTCCCAAGTTGCTGGGTCCACAGGTGTGCACCACCATGCCCGTCTGGGTTTTCTAGTTTCAGTAGAGAAGGGTCTCGCTCTTGCTCATGCTGGTCTTGAACTCCTGAGCTCAGGCAATTCATCCTCCTTGGCCTCCCAAAGTGCTGGGATTATAGGTGTGAGCCACCTTGTGCCTGCCCCAGCAAGGATATTTTTAAATAAGAGAACCTGAAGTGTTGAGGGAAAACCTATATAATGTGGACAGGAAATAAATCAGTTTGAATTCTGTTGGCATAGTGTGTAAATAAGCTGCAAAATTATAGTTACTTCACTGGTATTCAAATCATTGCCATTTCCTGGATATTTCCTTAGTTGAACAAGAAAATTATTGATCCCCAAGCACTGGCTATGTGATATTTCAACTAAATTTTTTTAAAAAATGACTCTCCAGCTGGTAGGCCCTATCAGATCCTGGCAA